>JASDQU010104943.1:58884-76348 GCA_032191745.1 Picea mariana
GGTAGTAGCCTAATGCTCAAGCATTGGAGGGTCTGCTTTGATCCAGCAATTGAATATTTTTGCTTATGCCATCTCTGGGTTCTCTTGCCAAGCCTACCCTTGCAACTATGGAATGCAAAGGAACTGGAGGCTATCGGAAATGAACTTGGTCGCTTTATTAAAGTATATGAACTCTCCCTATCGATGCCTGACAAACGATTGGCGAAGGTTCTGGTAGAAGTTGACATACATGCTGGGTTATTGGAGGCTTTAGAAATAGACTGGAGGGGTTACATATTGGGGCAAAGGTTGGACTACCTTGGTGTCCCCTTTAGATGCTCACTCTTCTGAAGGACCGGACACTTGAGAAGGGACTGTCAAGGCACTATGGAGGAGGACTCGGAGGTTACCATGCTCAAGAAGACAGTTGATCTCTTTTCACCTAGGGTGGACTCTTATGGCAAAGGAGATCACTCTCTAGTGGCGATGGAGGCTAGTCCGGAGGCGACGAAAGCTACGTTTGCGGGTAAGCTAAAAAAACATTTCCCTTCTCTTTATTTTTCCTTGTCGGCATGGGAACATGATCAACTCAACCCTACAAATTTGTTAGAACCTGAGTCAGTGCCTAATTCTTTTTCTGGGGATGGGGTGGTGACTTAGAACACCACCTCTCCTGTTGTAGAGCCTCGAGGTGAAGGGGGACCTTCCTGTGAGCCTCGGATGAAGGGGGACCTTTCTGTGAGCCTTTTGGGGATAACAGTTTTGTTCCTGGTTACAAGGAACTTGATTATGGAGAAAGCTCACTAGATAGGGTGTTCAACACTCTGGTCCCCTCCATCAGAGAGGCTACTAGTCCTATACCTTTGCCTACCTATCAAGGAAGGATTGGTATATGTAGAGACGAGCCCAACAGTGATCTTGGGCTGGTGAAAAGGGGTGGTGAGGAAATTGGAAAGGATTTTTCTTGGTCACAGGGACTGGGGTATGAGTTTTCTCCTATTAAAACCAGAAGTGCTCGCAAAAAAATTGGAACCAACACCAACTTCTATGCACAACAAATTTCTAGCAAATCTGAAATTGGGGTGCTTAGAGGCATCAAATCCCTAGCTAGGGCCAAATCATGATTCTACTCTCCTTAAACATTGAAGGGGTAGGAGGATCCCTGAAAACAACTTCCTTACGTAGACTGCTCTTGAGAACACTCACGGATATTGTTTTTCTCCAAGAAACGTTGGTTGATGAGAAGGCTAGATATTTCATGATTTCACTGTCCTGCTTGGATGATGTGTGTTGTCAGTTCATTTGGGAAGTTTGGGGGACTTTTGGTGACTTGGGATCCAAAAAAGTTTGGTTTTAATCCTTACTTAAGCTGTGGTGGCATTTTTTTGACAGGTACTTGATTAGAAGATAAAAAACCTTTTTTAAATGTCTATGAACCTTTCACAGAGAGAAAAAAATTTTGGGATAAGGTGGACTGTAGGGGCATGTTAGCACACAAAAATTTGATTGTAGCTAGGGCCCTAAATTTTACAGTCAGTGTTGGAGAGGTATGGGGAGATACAACTCAACTGGACCCGTTGGCGGTTTACTTTAAGGGCATATTCCAGAAAAATCGGCTAGTCGACATTTTTCCTGTTGATGTGGTTCCTACGTGGCGAAATGGTAGAAAAGATCAAGAAGAAATATCTAAAATACTAGATCGGTTTTACTTATCGGACAACCTCATATCCTCTATTGGAAGACATAGGTCTTGGGTTACCTATCCTTATGTTTTTTATCATGCTCTTGTTCTACTGCAACTAGGGAATATCTCAAACTTAGTTGCTCACCCTTTCAAACTAAACCTGATGTGGCTGAGAGATGATGCCTTAACTATGATAGTCCAGGAAGTTTGGAATGATCACCTTTATTTGCAATAATATGGGGCACAGAGGAGATTAGTGTGGAATTTAAAGCAGCTCAAACTTTGAGTAAAGGCGTGGGCCAAAGAAAAAAGTACTCAAAACTACTTAATTTTCGAAAAGCTCGAGGAGGATATTCGATTTTATTATCAGCAGAAATCAAGGGGAATGATGAGAATTGAGGCGGACCTTATTTTAAAGACTCTAGAGGAGGAGCATAACATGCATCTCCAGGCTGAAGAGGAACTATGGATACAGAGGAGAAGGGCGATCTAGATTAAAAGTGGAGACAAGAATACTAAAAATTTTCATCATTTTGCAAGTCATAGAAGGAACAACAAACACATTTGGGAGATTCTGGAGGAAAATGGTCAGGTTCATATAGGACAGGAGGCTCTGAAAAATGAAGCTACCAAACATTACAAAATATTCTTTCAGGACCAGGGACAAAACGTCATTACTGATCAGGTTTCCACTATCAGGCTCTTTCCACACCTTGTTGAAGAGGAGGATGTTATATCCCTTGAAAAACCATGTACCAGAGAGGAAATTCATGAGGTCCTAAAATGATTTGCAAAGGACAAAAGTCTCGAACCAGTTGGTTGGACGGTCGAATTCTTCATCCAGATTTTCAACCTAGTTGGGAAGGATCTCTTTGCAGCAATTGAAGAATCCAGGTAAAGAGGTGAGGTGATTAGATCTCTAAATTCAACTTTCCTTGCTCTAATTCTGAAAGTCAATAAGCCTTCCTCTTTTGGTGACTTTAGACCAATAGCTTTGTGTAATATGTGCTATAAAATTATTGCAAAACTAATTGCTAATAGGATTAGACCTATTCTATCTCAGTCTTTATCTGGTGAGCAATTGGGTTTCCTAAAGGGAAGACATATACTAGATGCAATTGGTACTGCATAGGAATGTTTACATAGTATGAAGACAAAAAAATTAAAAGCTATGATATTGAAGCTTGATCTAAAGAAGGCTTATGATTGCATAATCTGGGAATTTTTAAGATTGACATTATTGCAAACAGGCTTTGGCCTCCCAACCACTAACTAGATTTTGAGTTGTGTGATTTCAGCTACTTATGCAACACTGATAAATGGGGAGTTTACTCCCTTCTTCCAGAGTGGTAGAGGCTTAAGACGGGGATGTCCACTTTCGCCTCTACTATTTATTCTAGTGATGGAAGGACTCAGCTTATCACTAAAGAAAGGACAGGTCGAAGGGAAGTTGACAGGGGTCAAGGTTTCTAGAATTATCAAGATTCTCCATCTGCTATTTGTGGACAATGTCCTCATAATGTCTAAGGCATCGATTGAAGAGTGGAATGTGATTGATCAAATCCTAACTGTATTTTGCAGAGCAACGGGTCTAGAAGTAAACTTACAAAAATCTACCTTTCACTATTCTGGGATTCAACGGGAGGTTATAGACTCTTTTAAAGTTATCTTCCCATACAACTTTGCAGACCTTTCAGATGGATTTAACTACCTTGGCTACTTCCTAAAGTCTGATAACTACAAGGCTAAAGATTGGCGATGGCTAATTTCAAAATTTGAAAAAAGAATTGGTCACTGGTGCAATCGTTGGTTCTCCCTAGGTGGTCGCTATGTTCTTATAAAAGTTGTACTTGAGAGCCAGCATGTGTATTGGATGGCCTTGGCAAGTATTTTGGCTTCTGTTCTCAACCGGATCAAACAACTAGTCTTCTCTTTCCTCTGGTCGGGCACTAGAGAAAAGAAGCATTATCATCTCAACAGTTGGGAGTCTATTGCAAAACCCAAACAGTTTGGTGGTTGGGGTTTAAAGAATATACAACTCTTCAACATGTCATTATTGGCAAACACTTTGTGGAGAGTTCTGATAAAGGATGGCATATGGCATCGAGTTATCAAAGATAATATCTCCCCTTCTACTTGGTTTCTACCTGGCTTAGATCGGCTACAAAACAAATGACTCAGACTTCTCAGACCTGGAGGAACCTTCTTAAGTTTTTACATCTTTTGATACATTGGTTAAGTTGGAGCCCTGGTTCTGGACATTTGATTTTAATAGCCAAGGATCTAATTCTAGGCATGGGTAAAGACTCATTTCTATCACAAGATATTTTAGCCTAACTAAATCAAAGAAATGTACACTATCTTTATCAGGCTAGCAGAGCCATCCAGCCGGGAACGATTTGCTCTTCCTAGTTAGAAAGTGATGAGTTAGGTCTTACAGGAGATCAAGCTTCAGAATGGGATTTATTCCGAAGGTCCTTGATGGGATCCGGTGTACAATTACAAGACATATCGGACGAGCTGAGATGGACTAGGGGTGACAATTCGGGCATACTAACTATAAAAATGTTTATTGTCCCTTAGCCTCAAAACTTTGGCACCAATCTATTGGTGGCTGGCGAAAGAAATTCTGGACCTGGAATTGTGCCCTCAAAATAAAACTCTTCATTTGGCTATCTGTGGAAAATAAAATACTTACCTGGGATAATCTTCAATGCAAAGGGTGGGTTGGGCCCAATATCTGCCACTTGTTACTAAAGAAGCGGGAGATTGTATTTCACTTGATGGTAAATTGCGCCTTTACTAAAAAAGCGTGGGCAAGGGTCAAAAGAGCTCTTATAATTACTTCTTTCTGGGAGGGATCCACAGTGATAGATTGCTTTGAGAGTTGGAATAAATAGGAATCTATGTATATCCTATTATGCCTGCCATTATCAGCTGGTATGTTTGGTTGGAACGAAACAAGGTCATTTTCGAAAATGGAAGCCCTTCTATACAATCGGTGGTCTGTAGATCTCTTGGAGGAGTTGGCAGTCACAGTGACAAGGTGAAAGTACAAGCTATCAGATCCTTAAAACCCCTACCAAAGGACTCCACGACAACATGATGGTTAGATGGTGCAACTCAATTAAATGGCCAAAAAAGTGGCGTTGGAGGGGTGTTAAGGATAAATGAACATATGTCATTCAATCGGACTTTCAATTGTGGACCAGGTACAAACACAAGGGAAAAACTGTTGGGTGTATGGGAAACCTTAACTTTGGATTCTCGGCTATACATCTCGAAATTACAAGTATTCGGAGACTCAAAAATTGTCATAGACTAGCTAAACAACAAAGGGAATTTACAGATTATTTCTCTGAACTGCTGGAAGGAAAGAATTAGAGACCTCGGAAAACCTTTTAGCTTAATCACTTTTTCACATATTTACATAGAAACTAATAAGGAGGCAGATCGCTTATCCAAGCAGGCTCTTTGAATGCAAGAAGGGAAAATAGCTTACAATCATTGGGAAGGTGGAAATGAGGGTCCCACCTTGTACTTAAGTCTCTTCTAGTTTTCTTTGGGGAAAGTTTTCTTCTTTCTCCTTTTTGGCAATATTCTTCTCTTTTTGTAGTCTTAGTAGATGATTGTAGGCAGATCTTTTGGGGTTTGTGTTTTTTTGTGGTGACAGTTTTTTGGAATCTGGGGCTATCATGCCTCTTTTGCTACAGCCTACGTGATGGTCTCTATCTTCTATATCTACATATCTTGTGGTGTTTTTGCGGATGTAAATTATGTTTTGATCACAGTTATATGAATAAATATAACGAGAAATTTTTTGTTGGAAAAAAAAAATACTCCTTAGTGAGTTCATTCCTATGCATTAGAGGAAAGACTTGCATAACTATTGATTTGAAATGATACCACTATTTGATAGGACATTGATTATCCACACAAATTCCTAACATATGTTTGCAACCATGTCAAAGCTTACATGTCCATGCATACTATAATAAATTTTTCATTCAAAATCGTTGGATTTGAAATAAGGCTTTAACACTTCAAAGCTAAACATCCAATTCGCTAACAATTATTATAATTTTGTCAAATTGAGGGGGGCTCTATGGCTAGGTTTTTGCTTGCCACATCCCTGATTACAGACCCCCGGACTCTTCCTTTGCGATCACGTGGATCGACTTCGGTGCATATCTACGAGTGCCCCTCTTTACTTCCCTACTCAATGCCTGCTCTTCGTGCTCGCGTGCTCGGTGTGGTTGTTTCCCGGGTTTTTTAGGCATTTGGTGGCAGCTACTTCGTTTGAGGCGGAGGCAGATCTAGGGGTCGCTACAGAGGGAGATCCTTTCTTTTGTTTCTCTCTGTCGATGTGCATGGCCCCTACTCTTGTTGTATCAGGCATGTGCCCTGCATCTCAAGTTTCATCTCGACCATCATTACTTTAGCTCGTTGTTTCTCTTCTGATTCGGCAGAAATGGAGTTTGCATCTATGGATATGTGCTTTTCTTTCACAGTTATAGGGTTTTAAGTGATGTGTTCGGGACAATCGGTTTTCTTCCTGGCGATGTTGGTCTTTGGGTGTGGACTCTCTCTCTTTGGCATCATGTGGCTGCCTCCCCCTTTGGTTCCTCCAACTGTTTCACTAGTTCGTTCAGGGTTTGATGCATATTCAGATTTTTCTCTCGGAGCCTTGTTGTTGATGTTGTGTAACAACACTTTCGGTGCTTTTGGTTGGAGTTATGATCCCCTTTTTTGGGCCTTGTGCTAGTCTTTCACTTGCCTCACATTCAATATCTTGCCTCTCGCTCCTGTGGGTGGTTTGGTCTAAGCTTTGAGGTCCTTCTTCTGGGCGTGTAGTATTGATTTGGTGCAGTGGTCAATACTTTGAGGTCCTTTCAAAGGGCGGGCAGCTCCTGGACCTTTTTCTATTGGATGTGTGTTGGTGTTTTTGTTGCTCATGGGTGCAAGGATCCTTCAGCCTAAGGTATTTTTTATGGATTGTATGCCACTCTGACCTGGTTCGTCTAGCCTTTGGAGTTTCTGTGGTGGCTGTCTATGCTGCCTTACATGGCAGGGTTTGGGGCTTTCACCTTTTGCAACTTATGTTGTTGGACCCTTTGTTGCCCCTATTTTTTGTCATTTCCTTTAGGCTTTCTAGTCACCTATTGGACCCCTTCGGGCATTATTTTTTTATTACTTTACACATGTTTGGGTTGTGCCTAAGGCACCTTCAAAATGTAATTTGGTTCTCTTCGGATGAATAGAATTACGTTTTTTTCTCATGGAAATTTTTCTTTTGTCAAATTGAGCAACAATGATTTTTTCCCAACTTAAATGAAAGCGGTGATCTATAAAATATCCCACTGGGATAATTCGTCACAATAGATCTTACAATATTCTAAAAATCATTTATTATGCATTGTATTACTTTAAATTTTCAGGGTTAATTGTTGCTAGCTTAATTCATGAAATGTTGAAATACAGTGAAACCGAAAAGAAGCAAACAACGCGCCATCCAAATAAAGAACACAAGACCTTGAGAAAACCCAATACAAGAAAATTGAGCTAGAAGGTGAGGCCTATGCTCTTGATCTTTTCTTTTCAATTATGAAATGCAAATACAAAGAAAGTGCACTCACTATGGAGTTGCCATAGACACTAACCTGAAACATTGCTACAAAATCTCTTACTTCCTCTTTTATGCTTCAATATCCCACTCCTAGATGCTCTACTCAACTATGGAACCATAAACAATACAATAAGAATAGAACCTCTTCCTTTCCTAGCGGCTCAGTTTTTAACATAGCTTGATAGCCATCTAGGGTTGGGACTAGGGTTTTTGCATGCCTCAACCATCAATTAATGTTAGGGTTTTGGACCCTCTAAAATCTTCTTTAAAATCCACACATGACCAGCTTCACGTGTGAGTAATGGAAGCTTACATGGCATCCTCTCGATACCATGGCAATCGACAAGCTAGGTGATGCAAGCCAAATACCTTAACCTACAGAAACTCCTCAAATGGACGGTCAACTTTGACTTCATTCAACCATCTGAGCATTATATCTCCAAGCCCATATGACCAAGGGCTTACTCCTTTACAAATGATGTGCACGCACAGGGTCGACCTTAAACCCCTTATCATTTTCTTAAGCCTCTGCCTTAATCTTCTCTTTAAGAGGCTAGAATTCTCTATGGTTAAGCTATTGTCAACCGGGTTCAATTCTTCTCGGTTACTATTACAGTGAGTTAACTACCGAGATAACCGGGACACCGGAATCACTAGGTCATCAGGCTCCTCTTTATTTTTTTTAACCATGGGGAAATCGATAACACGTCAGGATTACTTGGGCCTGGCCCAGGTTCAAATCCGACCGCTGCCACTCTTTAAACTCTACACTGTGTCCCGACCACTAGGACACTGGAATCACTGGGTCACTGGAATCACTGGGTCATTGGGCTCCTCTTTAAACTCCTCTACATTGTATCCCGACCACCGGGTACTAGAACCTTCAACTCTACACCTTTATCTGTTTGCCCCGATCCAGCTAGCCACCGGACCACCAGACGATTGGCCCACCAAACCCCTGGTTACTTTCACAACGCGCCCTTATATGTTTATGTCGGTCCAATTTAACTGGCCACCGACCTTCTTCCTTCAAGCACACACTGCTCAACATGAGTCTGATTCAGTTTAACCAAACACCAAAACTTTAAAGCCACCAGAATACTTAATCATTTGATCCTTTTCGAAGGAGTTAGAGCCGGTCCAATGGATCGCTTTCAGTCATTTATCTCTGATGATCAATCGTCAGATCTCCTTCATCTTCCAGTACGCTTTTAATCATTGATCTCTTAATGATAAATGGTCTATGATTCACCACATTGCTAGATTTACAACTCGTTAATCTTGATGCACTGAAGTTTTATTCTCTATCAGTTTCCTCAAACTTATACCCCTCAACGAAGTTCATAGGAATTGTGTTACTCAATCTTGCTCTCCTCCAAACTTATTCTCACTTGGCTCTTTTGTCCATGCGAAGATTCACTCTGGTCGCTCTATTCTTCCTAGACGTAGGCACTCAACTCATTAAGGATGACTACCCACACACCGTCGTCGTGACTTCATCCATAACTCATCAAATCAAGGTTTATAAATACACAGAAACTTATCAATACACTGAGATATTTACACATGCAGCTCGGATGCATCAATACGACATTTCTATTAAAACCCTTTGTACATAAACTCAGAAATGCTTCATATTCCTCTACTGGCCCGATTCACAATATGGGCGCTTCCTTGGTCTTCTTTTTTTTTGGCTTTATTTCACTCTATTTGGCCACATCGTCCATGCCCGAAGGCTTACATATTTATGTGGAAGATAAACTTCCAAACTACCAAAACAAATTCCTAAAATATGCAACTAATTACAACAATAGCACTCATATACGAGGATCAATAAGATTGAATCCTCCTGACTCAGGAAAGATCCACACTACCCAACTAATTGCTCGAATAAGCAATTTACATGATAATTATGATAATTAGGGAAAACAACTCCCTCTCTTCATAAAAACCCTATCCTTCTAGAATCATTAAAATACAACTTGAATTAAGAAAAATACAATTAATTCCATTAGGGAAGCCACTCCTTTTGGTAAATTCCAAGACCCCCGTAGGCCTACTCAACATGGTTGAACTTGAGAGAATGCTCCTGCATCAATAGGTTAACTTGTGGAAGGCATAATTTCTGCATACAAACTCTAATTGAGGTGATCTTCATGTGGTTCGAAATCTCTCAAAGTGTAGAATAGTGTTGAGAGATTGCAAGCTATGAACAATGTTTTGACCCCAAAAACAATTGTTTAAAGCCTCAAATGGGCTTCAAAAGGTTCTAGACCCCAAATCACCAAAGTAGGACTTGCCTATAATATAGGCCCTACAAGAGAATAGCCCCAAGTTTTCCCCTAGAAAGTACCAAATAAATGATAAATTACATAATGATAGATTTTGGATTATGCAAGAACATTGATGACCTTTGCCTCATCAAATATCTATAGTCATAATTTATTTCATCCTATTTTGGCCTAACACTCTTGACCATGCAATGTTTTCTCTTGCATTTCCTAAGCCAGCATTCCACCATAATAGGCAACTAGGGTTTTATGTCCTAAGACACTCTGAACTTTCACAACTAGAAAGTGTGTTGAGTGTCTCACTAATGAAAACAATGTCTATCAAAACTAAGGCCATTCAAATAAACTAGAAACTCTAAAGACTAAAGGGTACACCAGCATACCCCAATATATTAATGAAAACAATGTCTATCAAAACTAAGGCCATTCTAATAAACTAGAAACTCTAAAGACTAAAGGGTACACCAGCGTACCCCAATATATAATTTTTTCGCAATAAAAAATTGGTTATAAAAAATTGCAAAGAGCCGTGGACAATTTTCATAAAGAGAATATCTCATCTAGGTGAGTGAGAAAAGTATTTGTATATACTCCTGACATATTTTGAAACTCTTGTTTATGAAACCTAGAGTTGACACATAAGAAAACCCAAGGTCATTATAAACAAAAAATACATTATTTCTCAACAACTATCTTTGAGCATCAATTTTATTACATTGGACAATGTCCTACATTTCCCTAATGTGTCTTCTCGAAACTAAAAGACAATTTTATTTTTGTTTTCACGCACTCTCTTGTTGCAATCCCAACTTATCTACATCAAAATTGTGTCCCCGCGCATTATTACTGCAGGGGCTACTCTGCATCAATTTTTTTTTACTTTTGTAAGGATGAGTTAGAGGGCCAATATTTTTTAATGTTGATGTGCTTGAACACTTCTGTAATGGAAAAATGACCATTATTAAACACCCATGTTCCCATTGTGCCTTGAGAGCTATTGATGACCACTTACAAATTTCCAAATACCAGAAGGTACCCATTGGCAATCTCGCTTGTAACATTGGCTATGCCATTGGGCATTCTCAAAATCAAATTCTCCTCCATAACAAACCAACAAAGCCACTTGAAAACACAAAAGGTGGGGCTTGAACAATAAAGACCTATTAGTGTGCCTTTTTGTGCCTTGTAGAGAGGGTCTTCCCTATCTTTATGAACACCAACACATTAGGCCCTAAAAAGACCTTTCAACATCTTTGGTCCATTTCAACAACTACTTCCCTGTGTAATATTGTCAGCATTGCTACATAAAAATGATTCACCCTATTGACATTTCAAGAAACTCATGTTGGTTGCTGCTTTTGGAAATTCACTGTTTAGGCATCCTCATTGTATCTCTAGTAACATGCTCGTGATGTCTTCTGAGAGTGTTCTGCCTTCAAATGTCAATAGGGTTGGGCATTTTGTTTGCAATGCATAGAAGCGACTTACTATTTATAAACAGTGTTAGGGCCGACTTCATTTAAATGAATATGGTAATTCTATGATTAGGCCAACTTGCATAATGTTTCTTCCAAACCCACTTCATCTTTTATATCTTGATAATCTTATGCCCATGAATCGACAATGTTCAAATAATGAGGCTCGTGGAGGCCTTAATGACACCAGAGGAACACGAACTAAAAATCAAAGTTTAGATGCTATTGCATATAGCATTACATAAAATATGATACATGCTTCACCGCTTTGATCCTTAAAGCTGATCTTTATCAATAACTAGGCAGAAATGATTCTTGTAACTCCATGAAAATTAAGACTACCAAAGAGTCTATTGCCTAATTGCATTTAATCATGAGATGAATAATGAATGTGTCCTTGTATATGATTGATTAATCTTGGTTCAGTAATAGAATCTTGGATTTTAAGCTCCACCCTTTAACCATATCGTCTAAATAATTTTTCTATCTAATACAGAAAAATTTGCATTTTGAACATCATATAAACCTTGCATTTTTTGTGTTACATTGATGCCCATACTCTGGTCTAATAGTTAGTACCTTTCATAAGCTAAAACTAGGATGCTTCTTGCTCGCTATTTAAAAGCAAATCAATCTTTGATGGCTCAAAGTGATGTGGGAATAACCTGCTGCTGGGAGGAGATTATCAATGCTGCATTAGATGCACATTCTATGGTGGGAAAGAAGCCTCTGCCCACCATTGGTTGTGTACCCAACGTAGGCTGGTTAATCTGTTCACCTGCTGCCATTGTTGAGATGGTATTAAACACTGATTTTGATTACTATAGTAATCTGCCACCAATCTTAAGTGTCAGAAGTATGAGCAATAAAAATTGCTCATAGTCAATCAACATAGAAGCATTCGGTTTTGTAAAACACAAACAAGAAATATAGATAAGGCTTATATCCTTGGTTTATCACAAACTTGGAATATTGTCTTCCTCGTATTTCCAGATGAAATTACCTCAAATTCGCCTCTAATCTCACTGCATAAACTCATTATGAGTGTCATATTAGTCCCTACAGAAGAAATCTAACTGCAGATTTAATTCTCCTCTACATTTTTGTCAAGATACAAAAGCAACCCATCTCAGTGGAGAAAATCTATTTAACCATCATTTTCTTCTTTACAGCTGCACCAAACCTTTGTACTTCAGAGAGAATATCCTGAATGCAGAACCTAAAGAATTATTACAAGTGGAGAAGTTCTTGAAAGATGCATAACAAGAATTTCCTACAAGCTTTTCTTATCTTCTTAAGAAGTTCTTGATCACAAAACTTGCCTACAAACATTATTATCTTCTAAAACAGTCCCCTGCATATGGCTCAACGGGAAGTTCTTGAAAGATGCATCATAAGACTTGCCTACAAGCATTCTTATCTTCTTAGGACATTCTTGAATGATGCATCACAAGACTTGCCCATAAGCATTCTTATATTCCCAAGAAGTTCTTGAATGATGCATAACAAGACCTCCCTACAAGTATTCTCATCTTAAAACAGTTTACCACATATGGCTTGAACCTCGCTTGAGTCACAATAAAAGCTGTCTGCCTTGTTGCTTGGCTAAGCACTTTGGAGACATCTGTTTCACTTTGGCTAAATCCAAGATAACGGGACCTTTGAATGGGCTTGTAAACAAATCCATGCTGCACTCCATTAAACACAAGTTATCGGGTAGAAATGGCATGCATGTTAAAATTTATAGTTTTCCCATGTCGACAAAGCTTTACTGACCCTGAAAACATACAAACAAGCAAAAGATATAAATGAAGAAAGAAGTTCTGAATATTCTTTGACCACTTAAACTTTTAAAAGTAATAAAAAAATTCCCTAATCCTAGCATACAATTCTTTGTAGGATTTTCAGTGGAGAGAGAAAAAGAACAGTTGATAACATTCTGAGACTTCACACTAATAATTACAGAATTTCTAGTGTGTTAATTATACAGAATCAATCAATCAATTCCTCTCCTATATTTCCTAGGGATATAAACTACAACACTGTTTACCAAAGACTGCAATATCCTAATAAAACTAGTACATTGCAACTATGATCCAGCAGGAGAAAACCTGTGCCACTGACTGCCAGCTGGTGCATACATAAAGTGCAACCCACAATGATTTCTAATGGTGCATGGCTTCCCACGCAAGAACAGATCAAAGGCCTAGAATTTGAAAACTTGAACAGTCATAGGCTAATTAGATTAAAAAAAAACTCATCCATCTCTCCGTCTCTTTTTCCTTCTCTCTTTTTTCCCCTTTTTCTTTTCCAACTTGTTTCTTTTTTCATGTTTTTTCTTTGATTTTGTTGACCTGATCTCTCTATCTGTATCGTGCATTTTCAAATCCTGTTTAGCTCGATCCCTTCTCCCTTCATGTTTAATTTTCTCTCGTTTCAATTTCTCCAGGCCAGCAACACATCCATCAGCCTTGGTGAAAGGTGGCATACTTGGTCCAATAATACGCTGCTCCCAATCTTCCTTCAGTCGCATATCTGAAAGAACTTTAGAAGATGATTCCCCTTCATGAGACATAAGGTAGGGTCCTGTTTCATCCATTCGTGATCCTACAGCTCCCCTGCCACGCTTGGCCCTGCCATTCACAGCACAGCATTTTTAATCAGTCCTAAAGAGCATACCTAACGTGAGCTAAATCCCCCATAGATTAGCAGACAGAACATAAGGTGCAGACCTTGAGCGTAGGAAGTCATCAACCTCTTCATCTAGTAGGCCCTCATCTCCAAGACCATCAGACATTTCATTATCATGAAATGAGTCTCCTGATTCTACAGAATCCATTTCATCCCTATGTACTTTCTTTCTCTTGGCTGAATAGTGTGGATGTTTTCCAGAAAGCTCCGACATTTTGGGCGAATCAGCATTTTCTGAGCCACTGAACTCATTTCCATTGCCCTCAACCTCCTTGGAACTTCTGTATGATACATGTTTTGAATTACACCCATCCTCAGAATTATGCCTTGAGCTTTCAGATTTGGAGCTTCTGTGATGTTCAGATGAATATTTATGACTATGCATACGTTTCTCAAGTTCCAATTCCTTTTCCCTGAGGCGCCACATTTCATTAACTTCTGCCATGCGGTTTGCTGCAATCGCATACAACATAACAAATCAGTTATAAAGCCAAACCAAATTAGAACGTGTAGTGACTCACAATAGGGAAAATTTTGAAAAGGAAAACACACATACAAAATACTTTAGCACAAATTGAGTTCTCGCATAAAAAGTTAAAACTATCTAGTAAAATACTTGCAGCTCTTGCATCTTAAAGGAAATCAAACCTCTTAGAACTAAATTCCAAATGCATCGGCAAATAACCAAAAATAGTATCTTTGCATGGTGGCAGTTCAAACAAGCCACCAATCTAAAATTGTTGCTGCTTGAGGTATCATAGCCAATTCACACGGAACAAGGTTGACTTTTAAGAAATAATTAACTGCTATGAAAACCTTGAAAGAAATGGAATAATCAGTCAGGACTCTCAATAAAAAACAGTTCATGTAACAATCAGGAGAAAATACATTTATTTTGAAATAACAGACCGCCAACCAAAAATTACAACCTGTTCAGTGAATGAAAAATAGGACTGATATGCGACATCTCATGCAACAGATAATTCAGAAATTCAAAAAAACTATTTTAGTATTAGAAGTAAATGCAAAACATGGGGCAACAATCTAAGAACCAAGACCGCGCTATGACGAAAAATAAAATACAGCTAACAGAAAAAGAAGCAAGTTAAAGGTCAATTTTCAATATAAAACTTGTATCCTCATCCATGCCCATGCACACAGAGTGAATGATGCCAACCTTGCTGCACAGAACGAACTGTTGCAGTCAGAAACTGTGAATTGGGCCGTCCTCGCACATTTGGTTTTTCTAGGTAAACATGCACGCCTTCTCTATCAGCTCGCATACGTAACCTTTTAGCTTCCTCCATGATCAATGCTGCTAGTTGTTTCTCATTTTCAGGGTCCATGGTGCAACTGGATTATTTAGTCCCCCATGAAATCAAAAGATAACTTCACAAAGAAAGAACCCTGTAGCCTCTATGAGTTACACTGCTGCAATTTCTAAATGCCAATATCCATGTTGTGCTTGGGTCATGCGAGTCGGCTCAAGTCTTCAAAGAGATTTAACAAAGTGAGAACCTGCAGAAAATCTGAGAAATATACACGAGTCAATTCCAAGACATGTGAGTGGATATATCATTTCACCAATGCTAGTGATTACCCTGTTCATAATTCTAGGCATAAATTTGACAAACAAATTTTCCATTTGGTGCTTTGACTCATTGAGATTTATACACATAGCATCAGGTTTCCAATTTCAGCTGGGTCGCGTAGGTTAGTCATGACTTTGGAAAATCTGACAAGCATTTACTTCCTTTCTGTAACCGACATGCACACGTGGAAAAGCAGGTTTGTTCCTAATGATATGTCAGCCTTGTTGAAATTATAGATTAGGTAACTTTTAGTAATCATGGACAAGAAATTGTTTATGATGTGCACGGTTGGAATTTGGAAACAGGGCTGCCCTTCCATTTTGATGGTCTGTACAATATTATAAAACGTATTCTGTGTTTTCCTTAACTTTCATGACCAATATGTCACTGTTTTGACCGTATTTGACAGCCAAAATGCCCTGTGACAGCAATTTGGCCATCAAATTTCATCCCTGATGGCTTGGAGTTTAAAGGAAAGAAAAGGATTCTGAGGAAAAAAGAAAATATTAAGTGTCCAAATAATCTACTATAATTGATTGTGAATGCCACCTACTCCAGGAATGCCACACACCATGTAGATCAAATGAAGAAAGAGAAAAGGCAATAGGACCCTTTCAAAAACCCAATCAACATCAGCACATAGTTCAGGTATACATAAAGGAACAACACGTGTGCAAAAGTTATTACAAAATTTGACTCAGCTTGTACTTGAATTCAGGATGCTTGGTTTGAGGAGCGGTCATGTAGGTGTGGTGGGCTTGGAGCCTGGAGGTAGACATGGCTTAGGAGGTAGCATTGGAGCTTTGGGGGCCTTTAGAGGAGGAGCGTTGGACCTTTCTTGAGCAGTGTTCAGCCTTGCAGCCTTGCTTGTTAGACGTGCATGCCTTGGAGATTGACATATGTCACCTAGACTTGGAGCACTTCACATGTGGGCCTATCTTGTGTAGAGTTAGGTTGCTTGTAGTCGATTACGTCCACTTTGTATTGTTGGCCTTCCTCACCTTTTGTATAAATAAAAGGAGAATCTTTCCATTGTATACATTCATGTTCAATCATGTAATTGTATACTTGAGTTAGAGATGCAAGCACTAAAGCGAATTAATCTCTTTGTATTCTTCTTAATTTGTATTTTCTCTGTCTTAAGCACTCAAGTTCTTGGAGAAAATTCATGGGAAGACCAAGGTTAGATTTTTGCCCCAAGGGGGCAAAGAAGAGTAGGGTTTGAGATAAACCCTAGGGGAGTAAAAGAAGCAATTGATCTTGTAGTTCTTGTGAAAGAAGAAGACTAGGGTTTTGTGGCAATTGGCAACCCTAGTGCTACTTGGTATGCTTGTTGTGGAGAACATAGAGGGAGACGATCTTGTACACTTGTGGTATGCATGTGTAGGTGCCAAGGAGGACTTGCTAGTGTTTATGGTAGCTTGTTGAGGATCTTCGGTAGAGCGACCAGCTTTGGTAAGGAGTGACTCCTAGCTAGAAGGAATTGGTGGGTTTTCTTAGGGTTTTCCTGGCTAGGATTTGGAGAGCTTAAATTGTACCATCTTCTCTTGAGATTCTCGCAATACAAGTACTTCATCTTCTATATATATATCAGCTTATGTTATCAACTTATCTCCATGATTGAGTAGATTTTTGCATTGGTCATGCATGCTAATTTGACATAACATTGAGTTGAAGTGATTTAATACACATCTAGAAGATAAAATGGCAAATTTACTGTTGTAATAATCTGTTGTAGAAAGTATTTTCAGATATGTTATATGCTTGGAAAGTTTGCCCTAAGCACAAAAACTTTGTGATATTGAAGTACACTTGATCGGTATTTATTTTTTTGGGCTTCCTTGTGAATTGTGTGGAAGGAAATGAAGTATTTTCTGCTGTAAATTAATATTTCAGATTCATCCCTAAGGCTGAAAGTTCACAGGAAATAGATCCAGGAAACCTCATGCTCGAGGTGCAATATCTAAATTTGCATTAAGAGGCAATTCCCGAAATTTCCACATGGTATCAGAGCTGATTTCACTGAGATTGCTCTCTTGGTGAAGAGGGAGTTGGATATTTCAATTGTTTTGTACCTAGGAGAGGTGCTTGACCAGTACAAGTTGCTTGGGTGTAAAACCCTAGGG
>JASDQU010104944.1:10531-23479 GCA_032191745.1 Picea mariana
ATGTTTATACATGGTGAATGGTATGCTTATAGTTGATTTATTCTCTCTGTTATGCATTTTCTTTAATACTTTTTGAATGTACGATTTCATGCTGAATGTTTGAAGTCTAAGAGAGAGAGAGAATGAGTTTCAATTGTTTCTCTTCCTGAGTGAGAGAAGTTCCTGCAAGGAGTGTAGTCAAACGTCTGCAAGGTATGCATCGACGAAGGTCTGAGTTTTATCTCAGAAAGCCCAGGAAGGATATCGTCGTTCTCATTCCAATAGAAGTATAGGAAAAGAATAGAGGTTGTGCAAAGAGTGCGCAGGTTGTTGGAAATCTTAGGACTTATCAACTAAAGGAAGGATTGAAGGACTGTTGTTGCAGAGGGTGCACAGAGTCGAAGAATCAAATACCCAGGAGTATTTGGGAGGTTTCCACAAGGAGTGTGTGCAAGAGTTCTTTCAAGGCTTGAAATTGCCCGAGAAAGCTCAAGAGGGTTAATGCCTTTGAAGTATTTAAAGGGAGACGGGGTCGAATTCACCTCCCAGAAGTTAAGTTCCAGTGTAAGAACACCGGGTTGTTTCACAGAGGCTCAAAGGAGGAAATAGAACAGTTGAAATTCTCTGTGGAGAACTCACGAAGTCGTGAGGACCGTGGGATCCCGTGAAGCTGCAAAGAGGATAAGCGTTGGATGAATCCACCCTTCGTGAGGTAAGACTCGACGTGGACCATTGATCGTGATAGTGAAGCGCCAGGAACATTTCGGAATTCGGGGTTTCAAAGTGGTAGGAGAATAGTAGTCGAAGGCTTATTCAAGTCCCAAAATCCGGGAAGAGAGATAGGTGGCAAGAGTCCACGTCTGAGANGGACAGGTGGCGCGTCTTCGTCAAATAGGCGGGGTCAAACCTTGTTGACCGTTTCAGGGTTTTGAGGTCGAAGAGTTGGGAGCATTGCTTCTGGATTTGCGAAGTCGCGGAGTCCAAAACCCCGATGAAGTGAAAAGTCTCGTTGGAAGTCAACTTTTGTTGAATGCATTGGAATTCGTCATTTCGGGTGATGGAGGTTGTAGAGACAGGAAATCTCGACAACAGGGATCGCGAAATCGCGAAACCCAAAGTCCCAGTTCAGCGAAGGGTGCGATCTTACTGAGATTGGAAGACTTGAGTGGTGCCTTGCGGTTGATCACGCAGGGCATACTCAAAAGGATCTGTGGATACACCGTCAAGTGTGTGTGGGATTCCCTATGGAGGAACCGAAGAGTTTATCAAACTTAGGAGGGAAGATTTAGAATGATCCTGAGTGGATCTTGGCCTGAGGGCTATAGGTCTGTGGCACCAGTTTTGGTATCAGAGCCTGACTATGTTTGTATATTGTAGATGAAGGAAGCAGGAGGAAGAAGAGTACTCTGATACGCATAGTTGTGGTATCAGAGTTGTAGAACAAGTATTTGCTTTCTGTATTAGAGAAAAGAGGAACATTTTCAGCCATGCCGCCAAGGAGAAGAGACAAGCCAATGCCAATGCCTAATCCAGCAATGGATAGGGAAATGCACGAACTACGTGCCAGGCTTGATGCCATGGAGATAGCACAGAGGTGCACAGTTGATACTGAGGATATCAGTGAGGCTGACAGTGAAAATGAAGCTGGAAACGAAGGAGAAGAAGTTGCAATTGAAGATGTTGCGGATGAACGCCTATTCAGGGTTGTTGCAAGGATAGGTGCTAGAGAAAAAATGGACATTCCAGTGTATGAGGGAAACCTGGATGTTGAAGAGCTTCTAGACTGGATTAGAGATCTGGATAAATACTTCGACTATGAGGATGTCGAGGAAGATAGGAAGGTCAAACATGTTGTCACCAGACTTAAAGAGCATGCAGCACTATGGTGGGATGAACTACAGGCTGAAAAACGCTACCAAGGCAAGCAGAAAATCAAAAGCTGGGATAGAATGGTTGCGAAGATGAAAGCCAAATTCATACCCAAGGACTATCAAATTACTTTGTTTCGAAGGATGCAGAATTTGAGACATAAGCTGATGTTAGTGAAATAATACACTGAAGAGTTCTACAAGATAAACATCAGATCAGGTCATCGAGAAAGCGATGATGAAAAGGTTGCTGGAAGAGTTCATTGATATAGTAGTGGACAAACTACCTTATTCTTTGCCACCGATCAGGAGTATAAGCCATCACATTGATCTTATACCTGGAGCCATTTTATCAAACAAAGCAGTGTACAGATTGATGCCACAGGAGAATGAAGAAGTCAAGAGACATGTCTAGGACTTAATGGACAAAGGATTGATTCGGGAGAGCTTGAGTCCATGCGCTATTCCAACAGTGCTCAGCCCAAAGAAAGATGGAGGCTGGAGGATGTGTACAAAATCAAGGGAAATCAATAAGATTACCATCAGATACAGATTTCCATTGCCAAGGATGGATGATTTGATGGATTTCTTGAGTGGAGCAAGATTTTTTTCAAAGATTGATTTGAAAAGCGGATATCATCAAATTTGGATGAGAGAAGGTGACGAATGGAAGACAGCATTCAAAACAAATGAAAGGCGGTATCAATGGCTTGTTATGCCATTTGGCTTAACGAATGCACCCAATACTTTCATGAGGTTGATGAACGAAGTCCTGAAGGATTTCATTGGAAAATCTGTCATTGTATATCTTGACGATATATTAATTTTCAGGAAGACAGAAGTGGAACACTTGAAGCATTTAGCTGCAGTGATGAAGAGATTACAGTAAGAGAATTTGTTGATTAATGTGAAGAAATCATCATTTATGAGGACATAACTCATTTATTTGGGTTTTTTTATCTCCGCAAATGAGTTGAAGATGGACCCAGAAAAGGTAAATGCGATTAAGAATTGCCCATCGCCGAAAAATGTGTTTGAAGTTCGAAGCTTCCATGGTTTGTCTAGTTTCTACAGGAAATTCATACGAAATTTCAGTGGGATTAGTGCACCAATGATGGATACGGTGAAGAAAAGACATAAATCTTTTCACTAGACAGAAAAAGTAGAGAAGAGCTTAAATCTATTGAAGAAGAAGATCATCGAGCAGCCAATTTTGGTTTTGTCAGATTTCAACAAGACATTCCAGGTCAAGTGTGAAGCAAGTGGATTTGCAATAGGAGTGGTCTTGAGCCAAGATGGCAGATTGATCACATACTTCAATGAAAAACTGAATGAAGCGAAGGTTAAGTACTCCACGTATGACAAGGAATTCTATGTTGTCATACAGGCGCTGAAGAAATGGAGGCACTATTTGGTTCCCAAGGAGTTTGTTTTGTACAGTGATAATCATGCTTTGCAATTTGTGACTCAACAGGAGAAGTTGAACCAAAAACATGCTAAATGGATTGAATTCATGCAGAATTTTACTTTTGTGACTAAGCATATTTCTGGTACTGCTAACAAAGTTGTTGATGCTTTGAGCAAGAAATGTTTTCTTATGCATGAATTCAGAGTTAAAACTTTGGGTTTTGATAACCTCAAAGAGATGTATAGGGATGACCCAGATTTTAAGGAAGCATATGAGGCATCTGAGAATCCAGTTCTCAGGGACATAAGCCAATGGATTGAATACATGATCTAGGATGGATTGTTATTCAGGTTCAATTAGCTATGTATTCCAAAATGCTCCATGAGGGAGAATTTGCTTAAGGAAAAACATAGTGGAGGATTGGTCGGACACTTTGGTTATGATAAGACGTTCTCAAAGCTAAATGGTTCATATTTTTGGCCAGGGATGAGGACAGATGTTAATAAATGTGTGGACAGATGAAGGACTTGTCAGCACACAAAAGGGAAAAGACAGAACACAGGGTTATACCAGCCATTACCCATACCTGCAAGGTCGTGGGATGCAGTGAGCATGGATTTCATATTGGGGCTACCAAGAACACAAAGAGGTTGCGATTCAATATTTGTGGTAGTAGACATATTTTCCAAGATGGCACATTTCATACCATGCCAGAAAACTAGAAACACAACTCATATTGCGAACCTATTTTTCAAAGAAGTCATCAGACTTCACGACTTGCCAAGGGATATTGTTTCTGATCGAGATACCAAGTTCGTGGGACATTTCTGGAGGACTTTATGGAAGAAGTTGGATAAGAAGGCTAAAAAATGTATCTTTATTGGATATAAAGATGGTCTCAAAGGTTATAAGCTTTGGAACCCAGAAACTAAGAAGGTATTTTATAGCCGAGATGTGGTATTTAGAGAAATGAAGGATGTTGTTAAACAGGAATTCCTACCAAGTAAGGAAGAACCAGAGAAGATAGAGTTTGATTTAAAGGATGATGAAGCAAACTCTATAGAAGAACATGAATCAGAAGAAGAAGATCCTCATACTCCAGTATTGAAGAGATCGGATCGAGAAAGAAGGATAGCGAAAAGGTATAGTCCATCTAATTTTCATTCAAATTTTTCTTTGTCTATTACCGATGATGATCCTAGAACTGTCAGGGAAGCAGTGGATTCAGAGGATGGAAATCTCTAGAAAAGGGCCATGGAAGAAGAAATGGCATCTTTGGATAAGAATGAGGCTTGGGATCTAGTGGAGTTTCCAACTGGAAGAAATCCCATTGGTAGCAAATGGGTATTTAAAAAGAAGTTGAATGCAGAAGGAAAAGTGGAGAAATACAAAGCTCGGTTAGTAGCAAAGGCTTATTCCCAGGTTGAGGGAATTTATTTTGGTGAGATTTTTTCTCCTGTTGCCAAGTTAACCTCTATAAGATTTATGTTATCTGTTGCTACTGCATTTGATTTTGAAGTAGAACAGATGGATGTGAAGATAGCATTCCTGCATGGGGATATGGAAGAAGAAATCTTTATGAAGCAACCAGAAGGTTATGTTGTGAAAGGAAAGAAGGAGCTGGTATGCAAGCTTAAAAAGTCCCTGTATGGTTTAAAACAATCACCAAGGATGTGATATCAAAAATTTGATACTTATATGTTGGGACTTGACTTCACAAGAAGAAAAGAGGATCACTGTGTGTATTCTAAATTAATTGGTGATCATTTGATTTATTTGGTCTTGTATGTGGATGACATGTTGTTGATAGGAAACAACAAGGATATTATCTAGGATGTGAAAACTCAGTTGTCCTCTAAATTCGACATGACAGATCTTGGTGCTTAAAATTTCATTTTGGGAATGGAAATTAAAAGAGGAACTTCTGGTTAAATCAGAGAAAATATGTCGAGACAATATTGCAGAGGTTTAATATGCAGGAATGTAAACTGGTCAAGGTTCCTATTCCTGTTGGTGTAAAGTTATCTACGGATCAGTGCCATGTCTCATGTTCCATATGCGAGTGCAGTTGGTAGTTTGATGTATGCAATGGTATATACTAGACCAAACATTGCACGTGCAGTGGGAGTTTTGAGCATGTATATGTCAAAACCAGGGGAGGAGCATTGGACAACAGTAAAAAGGGTTTCCAGGTATTTGTGTGGCACTGCTAGTTATGGATTGTGCTACAAACGAAGACCAGTATTGGACAGAGTGGTCGATATACATGGCTTTGTGGATGGAGACTGGGCTAGAGATTTGGATCATAGGAGATCTATAAGTGGGTATGTGTTTAACCTGTTTGGAGGAGAAATAAGCTAGATGAGAAAAAGACAAGCTGTAGTGGCACTTTCAACTACAGAATCTAAATACATGGTAGCCACTCATGCAAGTAAGGAAGTAGTATGGTTACAAATATTGTGTTCAGGTATTGGGTTGGTACAACAAGCTGTAATGATAGAGTGTGACAATCAGAGTGCAATTTTTCTGGCTAATAACCCTGTTTATCATTCAAAGACAAAGCACATTGATGTTCAATATCACTTTGTGAGAGACATGATTGAATAAAATAAAGTATCACTGATGAAGGTGGAAACTTTGAAGAATGTTGTAGACTCATTAACAAAATCTGTGAGCACTAAGAAGTTCTCTTGGTGTAGAGGATCCATGGGCATTGTTACCCTGTATTTTTGACTATGCAACCCTGTAACCCCCTGTATGCAAAGAAAAAAATAACTGGGAGAATGTTGGGTATGTGTTATTTTCTTTGCATGAGTAGTAGTGTGTTATATTCTACCTCAGGAAACGTGACACCTACCTCAAGAAACGTGTCATGTATTTAGGTGGTTTTTTTGGCACATGATTTTTTTCGATGGTTTTCCATTTCCAGTTAAGGAATTAGGGTTTTGGACTAATCCAGGTCATTGGGTTAGGTTTTTGGATGCCACTGGCTCCTATATGTATATTGTGTTGTAAACAATGTAACACAATGAATGAATATAATATCCATTGGTTTTCCTTGTTTGGGTTTCCAGAGGAAAAATCTCTGTGTAATGTTTGTATTTTCCATTGTATATTTTTTGTTCTTTTCTGAATATCTGTTTACAGTAGACATTATACAAGGTTAGAATTTATAGTTTTCCCTAAAAGAAGGAAGTTGGTTAGAAGATAACCCCTAGAGGAAGGAACTTGGCATGTATAAATAAGAGATCAAGGGACTCCTATTATGATCTATCAATATATCTATTGAACACAATTGAATATGTATTTTATGTAAGGGTATTTGCAAGTATACATTGACAAATCTGAGGTAGCGTAGATTGAATTTGTGAAGGAAAGATGAGGGAAAAGTCTCACAGTTGCAGTAAACTTAAGCAACCCTTATCTCTGAGATATATGCGAGTTGCAATGCAATTAAGGCGCACATGTATGTAGGATTCAGATGATCCAGATTATTTTGAGAATGACATGAAGACAAATATATAATCGATATATAACAAGGAAATACACAGAGATAATGTGAAGAATACATAAATATAGTGAAAACCAACTTCTATTAATGAACAAGAGAGAAAAACATTGTAGAACACAAATTGGCAAAAAGGGGTAGCATATCTTTGAAAAGAAAGAGATGTTCGCTACGCTTCATTCACAACAAGCTTTACATCACACTCTATTACATGCTTAAAGGGCCTCCTTCACCTCAATTATATATGAGAGAGTGAGAGGAGAACAATTCCAATTGATCCCACATGCATCATGGGAATTGTTCTCNTGGATTAAGTTTATAAAATTCCATAGGAATGTAAAACACTAGGACTTCCTGCGTGGTCACCCATCCTAGTACTAATCTAGCCTGAGCGCGCTTAACTGCGGAGTTCTAATGGGATCTGATGCATTAACTCTATGTTGTAAGCATGTACATAAGACCACTAGGAAATAATTACATGATGTCTGTAATTAAAAAATGAAGATGACATTACATTCCATTCCCCGTCAAAAGGGTGAATATCATGGTTTATCAAAACCACTGGCTCAAAATGGTGATTCGGTGGAAAAGGTGGATGGCCACAGATATCCATCTGGATCATTCCTCCCCCCTTAGGAAGGAATGGTCCCCATTGCATCAATTTCCCTTGGGAGATGGGGATATTCTGCTAAATCTGAAGCTTGGTGTGTTTCTTGCCTTGCTAAAGAAGTTGTCTTGTGTAGCTTGTTGAAGGATGTCATGAACCTGTTGTTGGAGGCGTTGGATCCATTCAACCAATATAGTTGCATGATCTACCTAAGTGTGGGATGAATTTTTCGGTGAAGATGCAACATGAAGAGTATGAAGGGTTATGTTATAACCTTGTTGTACTAGTCACTGTGGAGGCACCCCCATGGGTGCATCAAGAACATCTTGGTACTCTTCTACATTCTTTTTGATCTTCTTATGCTGGATAGAAAGGTATTGGGTTGCAGTGTCCTTTTGTTCACCTTCTGATCAGATTGTGAAGAGGATAAACTTTATAGTATGAGATATTACTTTGTGGCATTGTTTTGGTGGGATAATAGTTGGAACTACCTCTAGTATCCTGTATAGTTGACCCCCCAAAGTAACAATGAAGTTACGGGGTCAAGGCTCATAAACAACATGACACCTCTACATATATGGATGGCCTAATAGAACATCATATACTTAACATCATACAATACCTCATCCTTGAAGGGCTTGATGTCGTAGGACAGACAACATTGTTGGCTGAAACAAACATATTGACCCTAGTGAATCCACCCGATGTTGTATGGGTGCGAGTGTGGTGTTGTTGGAAAACAGGACTTCTTGACAAACTCTGCTAAGATGATGTTCAACTGGCTTCTGCTATCAAAATTAAAATGTAGTGGGGTCCCCTTCGCCCACATCTGAGGTTGGATTTTTGCAGTTGTGACAGTAGCAAGGGGTTCTGCATCAATGATTTGTATCCTTTTATTATTTTTTGAATCAGGGTCCAAGTCGAGGTTCGGATATTTGTCTTTAAGATCAGCCACCAATGAATGTATTGAGAAACATTCATCAATGTTGTGCGAAGGTTTGTTGTGTAACTCACACCACTTTCCAGTGTCTTTCTTAAACTTCTCGTTACCCTTCTTTTTCCGCATCTGGGACTGACTCTCTTGAGGTTGGCCTTCCTTGATATGTCCTTCATTATGTGATTTAGAGTTTCCTTTTCCATGCATCTCCCACTTACTCTGCTTCATGAATTTCTGCTCAATTTTGACTGCATATCGATAAGTAACTCCTAGTGAGGAGATTTCCAAGAAATCCATCTCTGTTTGGATGTACCTATGTAGACCATTGCGGTACTTCAAAACCAGGTGTCGCTCGGAGTCTTTGATACCCAAATTTGAGTGCAAGGTATAAAATATGTTGGTGTACTCTGACACTGTCTGGTCTCTCTTCTGATGCAGAGTTGTCCATCTCATGTATTAGTCATCATAGTTTATGACAGGGTAGAAATCCTCCTTTAGGGAATCTACAAAGGCCACCCAACTGGGTTTTCTCCCAAATAGTGCAGATTCATCCATGATGTACCTCTTCCAGTAACCTTCCCACCAATATCTGACATGGGGAAGGGATTTAAGGACTGAAGGTGATCTTTTCATTGTCAGGAAATTTTTGGATAGAGTAATAACCTTCTAGCAAATTCAACCATTTTTCTAGAGCATCTGCATCTATCTAGCTTTAAAATAAGGGGATATAAAAATTGACATGTACCTTGAAGGGTGTCTCACTTGAAAAATGACTTCTGGTCGAAGATGCCTCAACCGCCACCATCAATAGTCTTTGAGGGATCTAAGCAAATTTATTCATCATCTCGTTCCTCTGTCGCATGAGGGCTTCCTTGAGCAATGTATTGAAAGGATCTCCTAATCTGTCATCTCTCTTTTCTTCTACCATGGGAGGTTTCTTGGGATGGCGAGAGTAGTTTTCCTCAAGCTAAACTAGCTTGAGACCCAACTCTTTATACCCTGACCTCGTTGGGGAACTGCTCTGAGAAATGACAAGGAGCATCCTGCTCTGATGCCACTAATCTAGATTATTTTCAGAATGACATGAAGACAAAATTATAACCGATATATAACAAGGAAATACACATAGATAATGCAGAGAACACATAAATATAGTGAAAACCAACTTCTATTAATGACCAAGAGAGAAAAACATTGTAAAAGACAAACTGGCATAATGGGGTAGCCTATCTCTGGAAAGAAAGATATGTTGGCTACGCTTCATTCATAAAAATATTTACATCACACTCCATTGCATTCTTAAAGGGCCTCCTTCACTTCAATTATATATGAGAGAGTGAGAGGAGAACAATTCCCATGATGCATGTGGGAAAAATTGGACTAAGTTTATAAAATGTCCCATGGCGGTCACCCATCCTAGTACTACTCTAGCCTAAAAGCGCTTAACTACAGAGTTCTAATGGGATCCGGTGCATTAATTCTATGTTGTAGGAATGTAAATAAGACCACTAGGAAATAATTACATGATGTTTGTAATTAACAAATGAAGATGACATTACATTCCATTCCCCATAAAAAGGGTGAATATCATGGTTTATCAAAACCACAGTCTCAAAATGGTGATTCAGTGAAAAAAGTGTATGGCCACTAAGATCCATCTGGATCATTTTTCCCCCCTTAGGAAGTAATGATCCCCATTGTATCAAGTTCCGTTGGGAGATGGGGAGACTTCTTCTAAATCTTAATCTTGGTGCATTGCATGCCTTGCTGAAGAAGTTGTCATGTGTAGCTTGTTGAAGGTTGTCATGAACCTGTTATTGGAGGGGTTGGATCCATTCAACTAATACAACTACATGATCTACCTAAGTGTGGGAGGACTCTATCAGTGAAGATGAAAAATGAAGAGTATGAAGGGTTCTTTTATAACCTTTCTTGACCGGGCAGTGTGGAGGCACCCTCGTAGGTGCAATAAGAACATCTTGGTACTCTTCTACAATCTTGTCGATCTGCTTTTGCTGGATAGAAAGTGTTATCACTGAAATTTCATCCGCACAGGGCGACAAGAACTCAACATCGTCAAACAGTAATGAGGTCATTCATGGCCCTGAATTAGTCTCACAGCATTCCAAAAAGGTCAAAAACTATACAAAATAGTGAAAAATTGAAGAGCGCTTTACAGAAGTTGGGTGCGCGCACACGTCCGTGGAACAGGACGTAGAATGCGCGCATACGCGCACGATGCGCGGATGTTAGCGCAAAAATTTGTGCACCTGCTAAACGGCACATTTATGAATGTGGTTGGCCTCCCAACCACTTCTGGTTCAGCTCCCAAGCTGATTTGACTTCCAAATCCAGGCTGGTCAAAGACCAAATAATGCCCTAAATGGCCTCTCTTCACACTACAAAGGAGTTACACAATAACCCAATGCAATGCTATAAAAAGCCATGAACATACCTCATTTTCTCAAGGAATTCTATGTAATGTTATGTTGCCTATATTGTTTTAAGGACTCACTCCTTGACAAGAGCACATTGGCACCATTTCATTGAGCAATTCACCTCTCCATTGAGTGGATTTGCAAAGGAGTTCTTTCATCACCATTTTCATTTTTCTTGTTGTAAGGAGAGCAAGCTTGTGAGGGTCCAAGAGCCTTCCCTTGGAGGAAGAAGGGACTCATAGTCCCCTTTCTTCTTGGTGCTTTGATTTCATCAATAGATCAGCCTAAAAACATTGGTGATATTGGTCTTTTTGTTCTTGTTATCTCTATGTTCCTATACTTATGATTTTAGTTTTTATTAGTTTAATTCTTGCTTATAGTTTTGTTTTTCTTTCTCTAACTCTTTCCTCTACAGCTGTCATGCTCAGCAAGACCCAACTGGGCATGAAAGCACCTCTTATTTTCTCACCAAGGTGACGAAAAGGGTGCAACAGATTGGTGACTTCGCTGGGGATAAAGGTATCAATTCCTACCTCATTTGGGTTTATTTTGCTCTTCTTTTAGTTTGTTTAACTTGCGGGTGCACTAACCGGCCAAGCCGACCTGCCAACCATCCAATTCAAGGGAGAATTGAGAGAAATCCATCCGGATTTTTCTTTCTCGGCCGTTTGTCACAGGTGCGCAGGTATTTTACCCCACATATGCGCATCGGGCGCACATGCGCTTTCTGTCTCAACTTTGTTCACGCGCCTGCACTTTGTGCGCCTCTATCTACACTAGAGGCCGCGCATCCGAGCAGAATTTCACATTGTAAGTTGTTGGGATGTGGGGAAGGTCATGTGCCTTCTTAAAAATGATGTCAAGAATGTTTTAAACAACACCACACTTAGTCCCCTCATCATATAAAGGGGTTAGTCCAACACACATAGGCACTTAGGAGTTTAAAATCAATTTTCTTTCTTTGATTTTTGCCACATGGATGGCTTGTTGTAACTTATGATATAAGGTGGTAACCATTTTTAATCACATCTAACTTACATTGGGATTAGAATCTGAATTACAATCGCTTAGTATTCTCTTCTCTCGTGCCTTCAAGCGACCTTGAGAATCAGAAAAAGATTGTGAAAGAATTCCATCTCCCTTAAACAAAGTTTAAAACCTTTAGGAGAGGACAATGGACCTTCTTGGGACCCCTCTTAGTTTTCTTTTTCAAACGCATCTTAATATTGTAACGGGCCCATACATGCCCACATGTTCAATCTAGGATAGTGTTTGAATTTTTGCTTTCTTAGATCAAAACACTAGGAGAGTTTAAAGGTTTGTAACGGGCCCATACATGCCCACATGTTCAATCTAGGATAGTTTCAAGCTTTTTCTAGATTACATCACAATAGGGACTTAAAAGATAGTAACGGACACACATGTCCACATGCTATCTTCCTAGGGATTTTGAATTACGCAAGGTTGTACCAAAGGCATTTAGTTAATTAGGTAATCAAACTCTTGTAAGGACCAAGCGAAGTCCACATGCAGCAAGGTGACATCTAATTCACTAAAAATTGGCACACTTTCACTCACACACAAAAGTCACTTTTCACTCACGTAGCTTCTTCTTGAAACGTGGAGGTCTAAGTAAGTTTCCTCCAAAGGGATTCCGAAAATACCCCATCTTTTCTTGACAGGACTATCCACTCCCATTGTTAATCAACGAGGTTGGTTTGCACCCCCAACCTCCCAAAACAACTACATCTAAAATCTTTCTAAAAACTCACTAAGTTTTCCTCCACAGGAGGTGCCAAAAGAAATTTTTTAGTCTAGGTAGGATTTCGGGGATAGGCATCCAAATAACGCCCCGTTATCTGGTTCTCACATTGTCAAAACATAGAGGTTGTCAAATAGGGAACTGAAAATCCTCCAAGTCAAGTGTTCCAATCACCATAAGGCAGGGAGATACCCGTGAAGGGTCGAAGGCCAAGGTCCGATTGTTCTGTGCATCCCCCCTTGAGGCACCCACCTCTTGGATGGGATCCAGCCCGTGACCCATTTCTTAGGCCGAAAATCTAAATGCCACACTTTGACCGAGGTACCTAGTGACCAACTTTAGGACATCTGCCCAGGTGGCAATTGTGGGTTGCAATTGCACCTTGATTGGATTTTGTGTGGCTATTGGGAAATATCGCCAGCTCTTTCAGGATATGCCCCC
>JASDQU010104944.1:23529-44914 GCA_032191745.1 Picea mariana
TCGAAGTCTTTGATACCCAAATTTGAGTGCAAGGTATGAAATATGTTGGTGTACTCTGACACTGTCTGGTCTCTCTTCTGATGCAGAGTTGTCCATCTCATGTATTAGTCATCATAGTTTATGACAAGGTAGAAATCCTCCTTTAGAGCATCTACAAAGGCCACCCAAGTGGGTTTTCTCCCAAATAGTGTAGATTCATCCATGATGTACCTCTTCCAGTAACCTTCCCACCAATATCTGACATGGGGAAGGGATTTAAGGACTGAAGGTGATCTTTTCACTGTCAGGAAATTTTTGGACAGAGTAATAACCTTCTAGTAGATTCAACCATTTTTCTAGAGCATCTGCATCTATCTGGCTTTAAAATAAGGGGATATAAAAATTGACGTGTACCTTGAAGGGTGTCTCACTTGAGAAATGACTTCTTGTCGAAGATGCCTCAGCCACCACCATCAATAGTCTTTGAAGGATCTAAGAAAATTTATCCATCATCTCGTTCCTCTGTCGCACGAGGGCTTCCTTGAGCAACATATTGAAATGATCTCCTAATCTCTCATCTCTCTTTTCTTATACCATGGGAGGTTGCTTGGGATGGTGAGAGTATTTTTCCTCAACCTAAACTAGCTTGAGACCCAACTCTTTATACCCTGACCTCGTCGGGGAACTGCTTTGAGAAATTACAAGGAGCATCCTGCTCTGATGCCACTAATCTAGATTATTTTGAGAATGACATGAAGACAAAATTATAACTGATATATAACAAGGAAATACACATGGATAATGCAGAGAACACATAAATATAGTGAAAATTAACTTCTATTAATGACCAAGAGAGAAAAACATTGTAAAAGACAAACTGGCATAATGGGGTAGCCTATCTCTGGAAAGAAAGATATGTTGGCTACGCTTCATTCATAAAAATATTTACATCACACTCCATTGCATTCTTAAAGGGCCTCCTTCACTTCAAATATATATAAGAGAGTGAGAGGAGAATAATTCCCATGATGCATGTGGGATAAATTGGACTAAGTTTATAAAATGCCTCATGGCGGCCACCCATCCCAGTACTAATCTAGCCTAAAAGAGGTTAACTACAGAGTTCTAATGGGATCCGGTGCATTAATTCTATGTTGTAGGAATGTAAATAAGACCACTAGGAAATAATTACATGATGTTTGTAATTAACAAATGAAGATGACATTACATTCCATTCCCCATAAAAAGGGTGAATATCATGGTTTATCAAAACCACTGTCTCAAAATGGTGATTCAGTGTAAAAGGTGTATGGCCACTAAGATCCATCTGGATCATTCATCCCCCCTTAGGAAGAAATGATCCCCATTGTATCAAGTTCCATTGGGAGATGGGGAGACTTCTTCTAAATCTTAATCTTGGTGCATTGCATGCCTTGTTGAAGAAGTTGCCATGTGTAGCTTGTTGAAGGTTGTCATGAACCTGTTATTGGAGGGGTTGGATCCATTCAAATAATACAACTGCATGATCTACCTAAGTGTGGGAGGACTCTATCAGTGAAGATGAAAAATGAAGAGTATGAAGGGTTCTTTTATAACCTTTCTTGACCAGGCAGTGTGGAGGCACCCTCGTAGGTGCAATAAGAACATCTTGGTACTCTTCTACAATCTTGTCGATCTTCTTTTGCTGGATAGAAAGGTCTTGAGTTGATTTTGTAGTGGTTGCAGTGTCCTTCTTTTCACCTTCCGATTGGATTGTGAAGAGGATAAACTTTGCAGTATGAGAGATTAGTTTTTGGAAGTGTTTTGGTGGGACAATAGTCATAACTACCTCTAGTATCATGTATATCTGACCCCCCGGAGTAACAATGATGATACAGGGTCGAGAATCATAAACATCATAACACCTCCACATATATGGTTGGCCTAATAGAACATCACAAACTTCCAATGGGGAAACATCACACAATACCTCATCCTTGAAGGGATTGATTTCATAGGACAAGTGACACTGGTCACTGGCACGGAGATCTTGACCCTGGAAAAGCCACCCGATGTTGTATGGATGTGGGTGTGGTGTTGTTGGAAAATCCAACTTCTTGACAACCTCTACTAAGATGATGTTCTTTTGGCTTCCTCTATCAACAGTAAAATGTAGTGGGTTCCCCTTCAGTCACATCTATGAATGGAAGAGGTGAGCCCCTCCTCATGATTCTCTTCTGGTTGGATTTTTTCAGTTGTGACAATAACAGTGGGTTCTGCATCAATGATCTGTCTCCTTTTATTATTTTCTTAATCAGGGTCCAATTCGGGGTTGGTCTCTTTTTCTTTGAGATCGACCACCAATGACTGTATTGAGTGACATTCATCAATGTTGTGCCAAGGGTTGGTGTGTAACTCACACCACTTTCGGATGTCTTTCTTAGAATTCTCGTTACCCACTTTCCTTTATCTATCCTTAATTATGTGAGTTGGAGTTTCCTTTGCCATGCTTCTTCCACTTACTCTGTTGCTTGAATTTTTTCTCAATTTTGACTTCTTATTGATAAGAAGCTCCCAGTGAGAAGTTGTCCAAGAAATCCATCTATGTTTGGATGTACCTATGTAGACCACTACGATACTCCAAAACTAGGTTTCACTCAAATTCTTTGATACACAACTTTGAGCGCAAGGTATGAAAGATGTTGGTGTACTCCAACACTGTCTGGTCTCTTTTCTGATGCAAAGTTTTCCATATCATGTATTGGTCATCATAGTTTCCGATAGGGTAGAAATCCTCCTCTTAGTTTATTTTTCAAACACATATCAAGATTGTAATGGTCCCATACATGCCCACATGCTACAAAGATAGGATAGTGTTGAAATTTACTTTCTTAGATTAAATCACTAGGGAAGTTTAAAGGTTTTGTAACGAGCCCATACATGCCCACATGATCACAATCTAGGATAGTTTCAAATATTTCTTAGATTAAATCACAATAGGGAGTTAAAGGAACAGTAACAGACCCACATGTCCACATGCTAGCTTCCTAGGGACTTTTGAATTACACAAGGTTGTACCAAAATCATTTAGTTAATTAGGTAATCAACACTTGTAAGGACCAAATGAAGTCCACATGCAGCAAGGTGACACCTAATTCATTAAAACATTGGCACACTTTCACTCATTCACACACAAAAGTAACTTATCACTCACATAGTTTTCATCTCGAAACATGGAGGTCAAAGTAAGTTTCCTCCAAAGGGATTCTGAAACACCCCACCCTTTTCTTGACAAAACTATCCACTCCCAGTTAATTTCAAAAAGACTAGCTCACACCCCCAGTCTCTCAAACAAACCACATCTAAATTTTTTCTAAAAAACTCACTAAGTTTTCCTCCACAGGAGGTGCCAAAATAATTTTTTTAGTCTAGGTAGGATTTTGGGGATAGGCATCCAAATAAATCCCCGTTATCTGGTTCTCACATTGTCAAAACAATAGAAGTTGTCAAATAGGGAACTGAAAATACTCCAAGTCAAGTGTTCCTAACACCATAAGGCAGGGAGATACTCATTAAGGGTTGAAGGTCGAGGTCTAGTTGTTCTATGCGTCCCCACTTGAGGCACCCACCTCTTGGAGGGGATCCAGCCCGTGACCCATTTCTTGGACCGAAAATCTAAATGTCACACTTTGACCGAGGCACCTAGTGACCAAATTTTAGGACATCTAACCAGGTGGCAATTGTGGGCTCTAATTGCACCTTGATCGGATTTTGTGTGGCTATTGGGAAATATTTCCAGCTCTTTCGGGATATGCCCCCTTTACCCCTCATTATAACTGATTACTTCATCCTTCACTAGTTTCTCTTCCGGTGACTTCAGACCCCACTGTTGAGTACTATTGGAAGGTCTAGTGTTATTTGAGAGGAAGGATGTTACGTCTTTTAGGACACAAGCATTTGTTTTCTTTGATCCCCCATGCGGACAAAACCCACTTATCCACATATATGCTTCTTTATCAAAACACTTTATGTATGATGCACTTATGATTACAGTTGATTTAGATATATATCATGTAAAGTTCAAAAATTGCAACAAAGGCTCTTGTTTATTTATTACTCTCACCATAATTCGCACACATCCACTCAACTAGTCGGACATCATAGGGGAACCACAAGACCCCCATCGTTCCAGATGCTTGCTAAACATCTCTCCTATTTTAGGGGGAGTTACTTTTCTTTCCAACTCATCAGCCCCACCTTATCACACCCCTATGAGTGCCATTGTCTTAGGATCGGCTTTGCTTGGTTCCACCTTACTTGGGTCCCATTCCCAAGGTCCACCGTCCACTCGCTGTCCTTTACATAGAATCAGGGGGGAAACTTCCTCTCAAGGGGGAAGTACCAACCCACCTAGCCCCCCTCAAGGATCAAGTTCACAGAACACTCACACCATGGCTGGAACTAATCCTCCACCACCACTCCAGATGCCATATTTGGCCTCTCTTAACATACCAGATCTAAGCAGACTCACAAATGATCCTATATTGCATGACCCCACATGGCTGCAACGCCTACCAAACTACCTTCAGACATTCCCAAGTTTGAAGGAAAGGCAGGGGATGACCCTGCCAACCATGTCATGACTTTCCACCTATGTTGCTCTTCCAATAGCATTATGGATGATTCCATCTGACTACGATTATTTCAACACATGCTCATTGGCCCATCAGCTAAATGGTATGTAGATGAAAAATCGGGGTCCCATACAACTTTCGAGTCCTTGGCCAAAGCATTTTTGACCTTCTTCCAATTATCAATCCACCATGACAATGGTCTTGAACTACTCTCTAATTTTAAACAAACCTCATCCACACATATCATTGATCACATTCATGAGTGGCATAGACAATGTAGTTTGTGCAAAGCCGAAACCACCAAACAACAGTGTCTTGATTGGTTTCTCAGATCACTTATCTCTCTCCTCTGTAAAGATGTAGCTTCCACCTTCCCTCAATCAGAAGAAGAAGCCATCAGTAAGGATCAAAAATACGACCTCATCTATTCACAATCAGGGTACTTGTACACAGTACTTCCTGACCTCCCAAAACCCATGCCATTCGGCCAAGACAAACCCGAGATGTCTGACTCAGCAAACATATTGATTGGTAATACCATGCACCACAACCCACAACCCCAACAACCACTGATGTATGGCACACCTCAATATTCATTGGCATATGGGGGAACCTTTTATTACCCTCCACCCCGTTATCAACAACCATACCCTTTTTCTCTTCCTCCACCCATAAGTGGGCCACCGTCGACACCCCCAATACACCCACATATCCAAACAAGTTCTGGTACTCCCTCTACCTCAGCTTATACTCTAAGTACTAGTGAAAGTGCCACACCTTCCTATGTACCTTACAAATCATTACCCCCACAAAATCCATACTTTCCATTCCCTGGTCCTCCACAGCCCATGGCTCTCTCACACCCTCACGCTGGGGTGAATTTTGTTCAACCCTCTCCCCTTCAGCAATATCAAAATTTTGAATAGATGAATACGGAAAATCTGACCCATCAATCGAATAATGCCAAAAAGAAAGGAAAAAACAGGAACAATAGCAACCCACGTCAAGGAAGGAATCACCCCCAACAAAACCAACCTACTGGAGGCAACCAGAATCAAGGGAATCAGAACCCCCAGGGGGGCAATAATAACAGGCGTCAAGGGAGAAATAACAATACTATTAGAACCACCTTCCCTTGTGCCCTTTGCGGTGAGTTCGATCATTATACTCATCATTTCCCCCAAATCGTTGATTTTAAACAGATGAAAGGATCAGGAAGTGTACCACACCCTCCAGCACCACCTTCCCCTCAGTAGGCCCCACAAAAATACGTGCAAAAACCACCCCCAGTCGTGCTGCAAAACCCCATTCCACACCAAGGTGTGATAATCACCCAACAGGATATACAACCTACCCCACCACAGTTGGGACAATATCTCAACCCAAGCAATCTCGTAGATCGCACTATCCTCCTCACCAGTGAGGAAGAAGTCCTTCTACATACACGTAGTCGTCAATACCATGCACCCGCTAAGTCTCCTCCCATCCCCCTAGAAACAATATCAGCACCAATGGGACCCTCGTTGGTGATTCCTCGCCCTAACACAGAAACACTTCTTCACATCCCTCGCATCCCATTGCATCAGAATGTCCACAACCCACAGGCTAGGGTGGCTCATAATTACAATTTGGTCGATGACTTAGCACAATCCTCAATTTCCATGTCAGTCTTAGAAGTCCTTTAAACTTGTCCCACTCAGAGGAAATCATTACTTTCTACCTTGAGGGAAATCGACCCCGCAGATACTCAACTCATCACATTTGATCTCGACAGCGGAGAACCTCGCCTCCCCGCTCTAATCGCTTTTCAAATCCCAGTGAAAATTTGAAACATTACAGTTCATCGGTGCATCATCGATGAAGGCGCATCCACATGCATTATGTCCAAGTCTGTATGGCAGAAACTTGGTTCCCCCGAACTCATACCATCTACCATTACCTTAAGACCTTATGATGGATGACCATCTTCTCCTAAAGGGCTCTTCCAAAATGTCCCTGTAGAACTCAGGGGCAAGACCATTCTCATCGACATTGAAGTTATCGACGCCCCAATCGATTATAATATCTTGTTCGGTCATAGCTACATGTACGCTATGAAGGCATTTTCCTCTTCCGTCTTTCAAACCATGATGTTCCCCCATAACGAGAAGATCATTATCATTGACCAAGTCTCACATTATGAGCCTAACCCTTTTGCCAACATCGATAACATTCTCCCTCTCATCCACACTAGTCATGAAGCATACCCACTCATCGAAATGAGTCCCAAAATTTTCAAAGACCCATCATTGTTAGGAACTTACCATGGTGCACCACCACCCTTCATCCTTCCAATCAGGTATGCATCGTATCGTCCAAAGGAACTGACATGGAGGATACCCTTCCTCCTTGGGAGGCTTCTATCATATCTAACGTCCCACTAGTCACAGATCTCCCCCCTCACGAGCCTCCTATGAACTCATCAACTCCACCAATTCACGATTTCACCTCTCCCCAAGGCCATATCCCAGTTTGGGAGACAGTTCCCCAAGCCATTACTCAAATCCCCTTCTTCTACGCTCCACTAGGCGTACAATCTTTCCAAGTAGTCACCACACTTACCCCCCCTAATATGGTGTTGGCAATTCCAGTTTGGCATTTACATCCACCAAAGATGGTTCCTCAACCATCCCTTCCCCCCCAAACACAAGGAATCCCAATGACGATTCCCATACTCACTCCCACCATACCCTCTACACCCCCACTCACTAACCTCCCTGCCACAGCTGGGGGCAAACGAAAGAAGAAGGAGCCCACAGCTCCACTTCCCCCACGTGTCCAACCTCCTTGCACACTATGTGAGAAAGATGGACACCCAACCAACAAATGCCCATCTCTACCCGAGTTACATAACCTAATTCAACCCAATCAAACACCATCACCGCTCACCACTGTAGCAAGTACTGTCACTATCTCCCCTAATGCAAGTAGCAAAGGGTTGTGAACCAAATTTGCTTGCGCCATATGTTCCAAATATGGCCATTATACACACCATTTCCCAGCACTACCTCAATTCTGGTAGACATTAGTCACAGTACGCCAAAGCTTCCAGCACGAACCCAATCCAGCTACATCATCCCTACCAAACATCACTGACATCCATTATGTCACAACTTCAGTCAATGAACATATGAGATGCCCTTGCTCTCTATGTGAATCCTTATATCATTTTACATACCAATTTCCTATGATCATTGAATACAAGCAATGCCAATTGACCATGATTCAAACCCCTGCGCCCCCTACAGAATTGATGATTAACCTTACCTCATCACTCAAGATTCTTCATATTATTTCTCTTGAACCAGAGGCACTCCCTATTCCTCCATGGTTCTTGGATGATTTATCTGAGGATTTACCCCCAAATCCCCCCAATTCTCCTGTTCATTCCCCTATGGAAATTTTACATCCAACTACCACTGGTACTCCTCAGTGCCTTGATATTTGGTTTATGACAAGCGAACCATCGCAATATCATTGCATCGTCCCCTCTGCTTCTTCATCCCCAAAATACCACCACACGGTGATAGTCACCGATATCACTCTTTTAGATCCTTTGTATTCCTACCAATTCCACTATGATGAGGACATACTCGAGGAATTAAACACCCCCAACTACCCATGGGATGCACTACACCACAGAGAGCTCTTCTTTCCATAGGAAGCCTTCATGCTTCCTAACCAACACCCCATACACACAATCAAAACCAAGGATTTTATCCCATCAGGGCATATCGATTGGTTCAACAACCCCATCCTTGCCCCTGATGCTTTTGAAGAAGGAAACATGGCCAACATTTCCCCGACCATCAAAATCAATATTTCCATGAAAAATGGAGTCGTCGAGGAAATCACCATTGGTGCCACATGCACTCCTCAAGAAATCACCGCCTATAAAGCCCTCTTCCAAGAATATCGAGATATTTTTGCTTGGTCATACACAGAGATGCCTGTCCTTGATCCCTCTATTGTCGAACATTGCATAGACACATGGCCTGATATCACACCGATTCGCCAAAAACAAAGACTGCTACACCCATCCAAAGCAGCGGCCATTAAAGTCAAGCTTGACAAATTATGCGCGGCTGGGTTCATCTACCCCATCGCCTATACCTCATGGGTTTCCAACCCTATACCCACTAACAAAAAATAGGGCACTATCCGTGTATGCATGGACTTTCGCGATCTCAATCATGCTTGTCCTAAAGACAACTTTCCAATGCCTTTCATTGATCAAATTGTCAATGACTACGCAGGCCACAAGGCTTTGTCCTTCATGGATGGTTTCTCTGGTTATAATCAAATCCAAACACCATTCTGGGAGCTCCATGTGTCTGTTTTTCGATCCTTCTTCAGCCATGGGATCAGCATACCGTCATCTACATCCAGACAGTCCCCGGGCCATTTTTTATCCTTAGCCCCTGGGGAGCCATTTTTTCCATACCACATCTAGGTACGCATGCTCATGTTCAAAATTATCCAATAAATGCTTGTATGTTCGATTCTCTTCAGATATTGTTCACGTCAGGTATTTGGTTTTCATGTGTGCAGGTACTTGTTCATCATACATCAGCGCAACCCCTTCAGGTATATAATCAACACTGGCATGTAATCATTCCCTCTAAATCTCAATTGCATCTCCAGTCACACCCTCTGAAATTTGCCTTTAGGATCCCCATCTCTAGCTCTGCAGTACCGACACCTCCATTGCATTTTGGGTACTGTCACCCGGTAGCACTCTCCCCCACATGAGTTGTCCCATTCATAGCACCCTTCAGCACTTTGACACTCATGTTGTTTTTTCAAACCTTTAGGGATGGGAGTCCCGATAGTCTTACATCATGTCGTGAATCAACCACATACTCCTTCTCCTCATTTTGCTAGCTTTCCCAAATGGACTCCCACGTTATCTCTTCAAGGTTCTCTTTTGACTACACCTCCGCAGTATCATCAACCCTCCATTTCATCCACAATAAGTTTTCCCATCCACAAATTTCCCTCCATTTCATCTACCTCATACAGAAACCCACCCATGGGGCCCCCAACCTCCACTAGTTCTCCAAGCAAAATGCACCCTAACCGGCCCAACCATATTACATTGGAGCACCCGTTTCTGTATTTGTACACTCATCCCAAATTAGTCTTTATAAATTGTAAAAATCCTTTGTTTCCAGCATTTACATATCTTTTTGTCGTCACCTTTGGCGACCTTCTTCCCTTTTTGGAAAACGCAACCCATGTCGCCCTTGGTTGGGGCACTCCTTATCATCTACTCCTATTGACATCGTCCATATACTTCGAGTATCCCACGGGACACTTACCTCTACTCTCTGAGTTTGTCCACTTTGTCCTGCCTCTGGCACAACTTATCCCATGTCTTTTTGTCCCCCTGACACTCGACCTAGTTAAATGGTTGCGGCCACTTATACTTCGCATATACCCCCAACCAAGGGCAGTCTTGAGTCTTCGTACATCTTGATTTCATCCGTGTACCTCATCAGTTCCTAACCTCACCTAGTATATTTCACGAAGCAATTTGCTTCTTGGAGTCACGTCCCCATTTTGTCGACATCAGCACAGTTTCAAGAAGGGCGACAGTATCTTGACTCTCATTACCTTTCCAATGAGAGGTCTCGGATGACACAGGGAGAACCACAATTTCTCCCTGTTGTCGTTGACCCCCGTAACATTCGACTTCAACACTTTCTCATGTTACGGTGGGTCTTACTTTGTGACTATTGCAGTTATTTCTTATATATTTGTCGAAGACCTCTGAACTTGGTCGGGCTATCAATGCCTACAGAATCCGTGATACTCCTTACAGATATCATTGCCTACTTTTCAGAGTATGTTCCTCCTTAGAATGGTCCTCTACCTTTATCACAACCACCCCCGAGGTTGCTGCAGTTGTCTACATCAACACACAGTTTTAGTTACTATGCAACACCCTTCCTTTTTTAGTTACATGACACGAGCATGGGGCATGCCCGCCTCGTTTGTACACAATTTATTTTTACACACCTTATGGAAGGTTGGGTATTATAGGTTCCCTTCTCCCTCCAATAGGTCACTCTTGATACTCTCACTATCACTCTCTCTTACAACAACACTCTCAGTAGAAGAAATATTGATGAATTTCGGCTATACGTATGCTCCTAACCTCATCCATCAGGGGGCATCTGTTATCATTGAAATTTCGTCCGCAAATGGTTACAGGAATCCAGCAGCTTCAAACAGTTATGAGGTCACCCATAGACCAAAATTACCACAAAATCATTTCCAAAAGGTCTAAAACTATACAACCAGTGATAAAATTAAGGTGTGTTGTGACTACATAGGGCACACACGCACAAGCGCAAACCGGAAATGCACAAAAAGTGCACATGTGCACGATACGCGATTGTGGTCACTAAAAGCCATGCACACTTGAGAACGGCACATTTATGAGATTGGTCGGCCTCCCACCCACTTCTGGTTTAGCTTCCAAGTTGATTTTACATCCAAATCTCATCTAGATCCGACTGGGTGGCTGGTCAAAGACCTAAAAATGCCCTAAACAACCCCTTTTCACACTAAAAGCTGGTTGCACAATACCTCAAAGTGATGCTATAAAACAAGGCCATGGGTGCACTACATTTTCAAGGAATTCATTTGCAAGGTTATGCTGCTGCTATTCTCTTGGGGAATCCTCTTTTCTCATCAAGAGTATAATAGCATCATTACATTAGGCAATCCATCTCACCTCTTGAGTGGATTAGCTTGGGATTCTTTCACCATTTCTTTCAAAGTTGTAAGATGAGCTTAGTTGTGGGGGTCCAAGAGCCCTCCCTTGGAGGAAGAAGGGACCCAAAGTCCTCTTTCTTCTTGGTGTTTTCTTTCACTGATATAATCCTTTCCATTGGTGGCATGATTCTTATTGGTTTTTAGTTCTTGTGTCCTTATGCTCAATAGTTTAGTTGTTCTTTTATTTCTTATTTTAATTCTTAGTTTGTTCTTTTATTTCTTAGTTTGTTATTTTATGTTTCTTTCTCTAACCCTTTCCTTTAATGTTGTCTTTCTTAGCTAACCCAACTAAGCTTGTAATCACCTCTGTTTTTCTCATTTAGGTGACAAAAGAGGCGCAACAGGAATATTATGCCTTATGGAGAAGAATATTGAAGACACACATACAAGAACTAGGATTTGATGTTTGGCAATCAATAGTAGATGGATACAAAGCACCAACCACTCTTCCTACAGATAAAGATGGAAAAAAACTTGAATAAAATAATTCAAGAGACACAAGTGCACTCCTAGATGGTCTGACTAAATCAATATACACCAAATTTATGCATTGTGATTCCGCAAAAGACATATGGGACAAACCGAATAATATATACGAAGGATATGAGAAAGTCAAGGAAAATAAAATTCAAATTTTCAGAGAAAAGTTTGAACACTTAAAGATGAATGAAGATGAAGACATAACAACCTACTTTCTACAAGTTGATGAAGTAGTAAATAGTATCAAAGGTATGGGAGATGAGATAAAGGAACATTTTTTTGTCAAAAAGGTATTGAGATCCCTACCAATGAGATTTGATTCAAATATTTAAGCACTAGAAGAGACATAGGACCTAGCTACACTGACCATGGATGAGTTGCATGGGACACTCACAGCTTATGAGATGAGAATAGAGAGAGAAAATCTGGTTACAAAGGAAGTAGCATTCAAATCATCTAAGAAGAAAAAGCAAAGGAACAAGAAAAAGGAAAATTCATATAGTAGCAGTAGTGATGTCTCAAAAGACGATGAAGAAGTAGCCAACTTCATCAAAAGGATGAAAAAGGGAACCGGAAAATATAAAGGTAAGCTATCGTTGATTTGTTTTAATTGTGATGGTATTGGTAATTTTACTAATAAATGTCCCCACAATAAAAAGAAAAGAAATGAAGAAGATGAATCTAAAAGGAAACAAATACAAAAGGGAAAATCAAACAAAAAGAAATTTTTCAAGAAAATCCTTTGCACCAAAGAAGAGAGTTCCTCATCAGACGAAGATGAAGTTAGTGATAGTGATACAGAAAGGGAATTATTCATGGAAGTAGAAGAATCTGATGAATAAGGCTCTGAAGAAGAATATGAAGAGGTGGAATTTGAATACAGATAAGAATGTTTTAGTGCCATAGAAGTTATAAAAAGGGAAAAGAATAAAAACAAGTCACTTTAGGAAGAACTAAAAAGAAAAGAGGGAGTTCAAAATTCCAACTCCGAAGAACTAGAGAAGATGATCACTAAATTAAAAATCCAAATAGAAGAAGAAGAGAGAATTGAAGAAGCACTCAAAGAACAGTTAGAGGAAAGAGACATGATCATTGGAAATTTTGAAGTAGAGATCGTCACATTGAGAAAAGACCTTCAGAAGAAAAAAATGCAGAACAACTCTAAAATTTTGGATGATATTATTAGCAGTCAGAGGCCACATCATTACAAGTTGATACTAGGATACAACCAGACAGAAAAAGGCTCAAGCTCCAAAACAACATATCAAGAAACAAAACCAAGAAGCTCCGCAGAGACAGTCAAAGGATCTCCTGAGAAGGAAGAAGATAAGAAGTTTCATAAGGAATATCACAGAGATACTCCACCACCCAAAAGATTCATATTTCAAAATCATCAACAGTTAGAAACAAAAAGGCCTTAAGAAGAAGAAGGATTCAAAAGAATAACTCCCTTTAGAATATATTCAACTCCCAGGTATCAAACTATCTTCCTTGGACTATGTTATTCATGTAACAATTTTGGACATTAGGTTGTAAACTGCAGAAACAATAGCAAGAACAGAAATAACCATGAAATTTATGCACGAAATGGTTATTCAAGAAGGCATAATGAAAAGCAAAGAAGAAGCTACAACATGTTTGAATCTTGATTGCTCAAGTGGAATTCTACAAGTGCAACAACTTTGGACACAAGGCCAAAGATTGTAAAATGACGGTTCCTCCAAGAGAATCACAACAAAACAACAACAGTTACAAAAACAAACCTCAAATAATTTGGATAAGGAAGACAAATCAGTATAACAATGAAGAATGCACATTCTCTCTACATTCTCAACACAAGAAACGTGGTTGGTATGTTGATAGTGGTTGTTCAAAGCACATGATAGGTGATAAGAACGAGTTTCTAGCATTGAAAAAGGAAAGAGATGGGTCTGTATCTTTTGGAAACAATAACTCAGCTAGAATCATTGGAAGAGGCACAGTCAAGATTGGAAGTAAGGATGCCAAGGAAGAAAATGTTCTACTAGTGGAAGATACGAAACACAATCTTCTAAGTGTAAGCCAAATGTGTGACCAAGGTCACAAACTTGTGTTTGATTCACATAAATGCGAGATAAGAAAAGCAGATTCAGGAAGAGTGGTGGCTACAGTTGTAAGAACTCCAAGCAACATATACATACTAAATGAAATTGAAAAGGAAAAGTGTTGTTTAGGAAAGGAATATGAAACTTGGCTATGGCACAGAATAATGGGTCACACAAATTTTGATAATCTTGTCAAGGTCAGAAAAAAAGAAGCAGTCAGATAAATTCCCCAAATCATGAAGCTGAAAAATACATTGTGCAAGCATTTTCAACAAGTAAATCAAACCAACCCCAAGTACAAATCAAAGGAATACTCCACAAAAAAAGGGCTGGAAATTATGCATATTGATCTAGTTTGACCAACTAGAACAAAGGGGTTGAAAGGTGAGCAGTAATTTATGTTATTGGTTGATGACTATACAAGAATAATTGCAGTTTGTTTTCTTAGGAAGAAGTAAGTGGTATTCAATAACTTCAAGATGTATAAGGATATGGTTGAAAATGAAATAGATTCGAAAATCAAATTTTTGAGATCGGACAATGGAGGAAAGTCTACTTCAAAGGAATTTATGGACTTCTGCAGTGAGCATGGGATAAAGAGGAAACTATTTATTTCTAGGACACCTCAACAAAATGGAGTCATTGAAAGGAAGAATGAGACAATACAGGAAATGGCTCGAACAATGTTAATGGATTCCAAGTTGACAAACTTATTTTGGGTATAGGTAGTGCATATAGCAGTTCACATTCAAAATAGAGGAATGATCAGAAATATCTATCATAAAAATACCTACGAGCTATGTAAAGGAATACCAATGAATGTGAAGCATTTCATATTTTTTGGAAGCAAATACTACATCAAAAGAGAAGATTGCAGAATGGGAAAGTTTGACTCTCGTGTTGACAAAGGCATACTTGTTGGGTACTCAAGCATAAGGAAAGTATACAAATGCTTCAATATAAGTCTCAACAAAATTGTGGAACACATCAATGTGACATTCGATGAGACAGGTGGATGAAGGATAAAATAAGAAGGCAAGGATTCAATGGAATAGGTTCATGAAGAAGAAGTAAAGGAAGAAAAAGTAGTATAAGAGGAAGATGAATAAGAGCATCCAAAAGAAGAGCAAGAACAACAAAATCTTCAAGTACCTCCAAAGACACCTAGCAGACGAATACAAAAGAATCATCCATCAAGTCAGATTATCGGGAATAAATATAAAGGAGTTGAAACTAGAAGAATGATTTGTTCACCAGAACAGTTGCACCTAGCACTACTATCCACAATTGAGCCAAGAAATTTTAAAGAATCCAACAAGGATGAATTATGGATCAAATCCATAGATGAAGAGTTAGATCAGATAGAGAAGAATGACACTTGGGAACTGGTTCCAAGGCCAAGGAACAAGAATGTAATCAGTACAAAGTGAGTCTTCATAAACAAATTGAATGAAGATGGACATGTTACAAGGAACAAAGCAAGACTGGTATGTAAGGGATATGCTCAAATTGAAGGTATAGACTTTGAAGAAATGTTTGCCCCAATTTCCAGAATGTAAGAAATCAGATTGATCCTAGCTTATTCATGCTCCAAGAATATTAAGGTGTATCATATGTATGTGAAATCATCTTTCCTAAATGGGGATCTAGGGGAAGAAATCTACATTGATCAACCAGAAGGATTTCAGTTGTCAGAGAATGAAAATCATGTTTGCAAGTTGAAAAAGGCCTCGTATGGTCTCAAACAAGCCCCCAAAGCATGGTATTTCAAACTGGGCAAACACTTACAGTAGCAAGGGTTCACAAAAGGGAATGCAGACAACAACCTCTACATCAAGGTAAATCAATATAGTATTTTATTAGTTGAAGTTTATGTTGATGATATTATCTTTGGAAGTGATGATGACAGGATGAGACAGAAATTTTCAAAGTATATGCAGAATGAGTTCAAAATTTCATTGCTTGGAGAATTATCATTATTTTGGGGTCTTTTTATATGTCAAAGAAACCAAGGCATTTGTATCTCTCAAACCAAGTATATCAGAGAAATGCTAAAGAGGTTCGGAATGGAAGATCGCAAACTAGTTAGTACTCATATGCAAACCAGTTGCAAGTTAAGTAAAGATGATGATTAAAATGCTACAGATTAGAGGTAGTACGGGTCAATGATTGGTATATTACTTTATGTGATAGCTTCTAGACCAGATGTAATCCAGGCAGTTGGACAGGTGGAACGATTTCAAGTAGCACCAAAGGAATCACATGTTTTGGCAGTAAAGAGGATATTGAGATATCTCAAGAGTACATAAGTGTTTGGATTATGGTATCCAAAATGGAAGGATCTATAACTTGTTTCCTACATAGATGCAGATCGGGCAGGTTGCATTGATGATCGAAGTAGTACAAATGGAGCAGCTTTCTACTTGGGTGAGTGTTTGTTGTCTTGGATAAGAAAGAAATAGTCGTCAATATCATTATCTATAGCCAAAGCAGAGTATATTGCAGCAGCAGCATGTTTTACACAGGTCCTATGGATGAAAAAAACATTGAAATATATACATGTTAAGTATCATGAGCCTATTCTTATATTTTTTGATAACACAAGCGCCATTAGTATCTCAAAGAATCCAGTGATGCACTCCAAGACGAAGCACATTGCGATCAAGTTTCATTTCCTTGGGAACAGGTTGTAGAGAAGAACATTAGAGTTGAATATGTTGGGATGAAAGAACATATTGCAAATATCTTTAAAAAATTGCTTCCATAGGAATCTTTTGAGTATATTCACCAGAAATTCAAACTAGTTAAACTTCCCCACAATAATTTTTGAATTTTTTTCTTATATGTCATAGATTTTCACAAGGAAGCACCGTGAAGAGGGAAAATGAAAGTTCATATAGAGGGAGCATCCCCAAGGACATTGCAGACAAGGGGAGCATCCCCAAAGGGAAGTTACCATTTTCCATTGATGTCAAAGGGGTAGAGATTCATTAGATTCATGGAGAGAAAGCACAGAAACATTATTCCAGGGGGAGAAATGGTCACAGGGGGAGCATGAGCACCACGACTTCAATGTTCCATCAAAGTGTGGCCATCAATTCCAAAGGGGGAGATTGTTGATTAATTGGGTTGGTTGTAATTGATGTAAACCCTTGAAGTAAGTCTGGTAGCCCCAGAGGTGTGGTTAAGGAACCCAAGTTTATCTAAGGAATAATGTAATGAAGATCATTAAATTTACAGGAAATACTATAATATATGGATAGTACATGTTGTGTCGTTTCCGTTGATATGTGGCATGTCACGTAGTTCCTCACGGTTGAGGAGATATGGCTTAGGGAAGTTGGAGAACCCTCATGAGTTATCTAGAATCCCCTAGAAGGTCAAAGAATTCAATTATTCTAGAAGATCCTAGAAGAAGTTTACTAGTCAAAGTGGTTGTAACTAGGATTTAATCATGGGTAAAGTTGTTGCAATAAGAAAATAATTAAAAATAAATTAGTTGCAACAATAAGTGGTGAGTTTACTATTTATGGTAAAGTGGTTGCAAGTGAGTAAAGTAGTTGAAAGTGGATTAGCCCTAAAAGAGGGAAGTTGGTAAAACAGTTAGAAGATAACCCCTAAAGGAAGCTAATTGGAGAGTATAAATAAGAGAGCAAGGATCTCCCATTAGCACCTATTGAGAACATTGAATATTTTTTTAAGAAATGTTGTGGACAGGTATTATTAAAAAATATGAAGCAACAACGTTCAACGAAGAGACAAGATGAAAGAGTCGAAGGGTCGATACAGTGGTTACTGATCTAGGGTTTTACTAAATACATCCACGAGTTGAAGAACTAGAAGGGCGCAAGTATATGCCGGTGGAAGTGGGAAAAATCACGGACATCCGTGATTTTGTTGAAGACAGGGCACAAATCTATTGTCAAAGTGGAAGAAAAGGAAGATCAAATCTATCATTAGTGACAAGCTACAGAGCTGAGAAGAAGCTACAAGAAGGTCTAACGGTGAGAAGATACAACAAATCTATCTATAGTAACAAAAGATATGTTGTATGCTTATCTAAAGTAGGTCCTTGGTGAATTCTTCGAGTATGACCATGGGATATTGAGATTTTTCCTTGAGGGACTATTAGTTGTATGGTATATTATGTATAACACAGATCTACAAAGAGACATTTCTACTTTATTGATTGTTTTTTGTTGGGACATTTCATTGGGCATCTCGTTAAGATATATATTGTGTTATTTGGAGCATGTTTGAGGGTTTATGGTTGATATATATTGCTATCAATACAGGATTTTCAATGCACAATAGTGAGAGTTTGATGTATGGTTGATGTGAGGGTTTCCTATATGACACATGATCAGTGAGATATACTTGTAATTCTAGTACATGGTTTGTGCTCGACATACTTGAGTCATTGATATGAGTTCTATGAAATCATATCTGGTTGGTTAATAGACTATGATGATAGGTTCCCAGTATCAGGTTTTAGAGTAACATCTTGACAGAAACAGAGACAGTAACAGTGAAAGTAGGAGAGTTTTTTAGTAGTCTATGAGTTGCATAGAAGAGAGTCATGGACATTTGTGAGTTGCAATAAAGAGAGTTATGTACATCCATGTGTTATAGAATAGATAGGTCATGGATATGTAGGAAATTTTTTAAATAATATTGGTATAGGTTGTGACAGTATTTCAGTGACAGGATTGAAAGTAACAAGTTGTGATAGTGACAACTATAGTTTATTTGACTCAGTGATAGTGACAGGTCATCTACATTTGGCACTTATATTTCAGGGTGGTTGGACGTGGCAAGTATAGGTGGTTGTAGCCACCTTCTAGTTGTAGTCGGAGAACATAGGGGGTTGTAGACTCCTTTTGGTTGGAGCCAGAGAATTGGGGAGTTGGAGCTTACCTCAGGTTGTAGCCTGAGAATCTATGGGGTTGGAGCCTCCTTCCAGTTGGAGCTGGAGAACAAAGGAATTTGGTGCTTCCAATGAATTTACTTCTTAAAGACATATAAGAAAAGGCATTTTGTGGTTTTCTCTTGCATTGGATTTCCACATAAAAATATTAGTGTACTGTGTACGTGTATGATTTCTCATTGTTCATGATTTATTTATTCTACAATTATTGAATAATATTGGTAAATTGATCATAAAGTTAACAAAAATTATGTATATTGTGGTTAAAAATAAATAAAAAACACTATTACTCATTCACCCCCCATTCTCATTAATCCAACAAGATATTGCAGGGCATGAATCTCTTTCTCACTACAATTTCCATAACTTACTCTCTTCTCCATCTCACCTGATCCCCCCCCCCCCTTTNATATTGTGGTTAAAAATAAATAAAAAACACTATTACTCATTCACCCCCCATTCTCATTAATCCAACAAGATATTGCAGGGCATGAATCTCTTTCTCACTACAATTTCCATAACTTACTCTCTTCTCCATCTCACCTGATCCCCCCCCCCCTTTTTATCATGTTTTTCATTTATTATATAATATATGGGGTTCAGGTTACAAGATAATGATTAGTTCCAAGAGAAAAAAGGATCAAAGATCCTATTTTCCAAAGATAGGAACAACATAAGATTATATGCATCTGAAAATTAGTAAAACTGTTGTAGATCCTATTTTCAAGGAAACTGCTATGACTAAACTCTATCTTTATTCTTTCTTCGATTACAGACAGGTAGCTAGTGTTGAGAGGTATTGAGGCTAAAAATCACTCTCTAAAGATACTTATGGAATCATCAAACTGCTTTCCACCTTCCAAAAGTTATTAGAATGCACTTTTGAATTACACAGAATTTCTAATAGCGTTTGTGCATAGTAAAAAAACATGGGGTATTTTTTCCAAATCATAACCTGTGACCAACTCTTCAACTTTTTCCAGACTAATTTCTAAAGAAATCATGAAGGAAAGAGCACATGGAAAACAATTGATTTCTCATAAAACATCAGTGATAAGAGAGAATCATCGAGTAAATATTGAGCAATCTCATCAAGAATCCTTTTGTGGGAAGACAAGGTGTTTCCACCTGCAAAATGTATCTTCTCTAGAAGATATGAGTCCAACTAATTTACCAAGTTACTCATAGATGTCGGAAATTCCAATTCAGATTCTTCATGCACTGAGCCATTAAGAGGTGACAACAACAACGAAATCATTTCGGCCAGCGATTTCAAATTCCTGTAGGTGCATCTGAGATTTAAGGCGCAATCCTAGGCATATGATGGAAAGATTTTGCATTGTATTAATAGCTAAGTGAATTTCATGCTAGCACCTATAGATATATCCCACATACTTAAGGATAAAAACTTTCTACGTGTTTATATGTAGTAGAATTTGGGAATCCAATCAACGTGTAATGCAATATAGTCCTTCCATGGATTTGTTGATTAAGGTTGGTTGTCATTGATGTCAACCCTTGAAGAAAGACCTGTAGCACAAAGGTTTGGGTAATGGACCCAATAGTGTTTGATGTAAATATGACTCATTATTGTTTTTTCATGGTTGATAAGAAGTAAATATGGATGAACTCAAAGTGGTCCCCTTATGGTGAAAGCCCTCACGAGAAAACGCTTTGTGGAGTAAGAGAAACCATGCTTAATTGTGGAATAATGAGATGAAGGAAAGTGAATTTGTCAGGGAAAATATCCTAGATGGATATTTCTTGTCATGTCATTTCCGGTGGTATGTGGAATGTCACATAATTCCTCACGGCTAGAGAGTTATGGCCATGAGAAGTTGGAGACCCCAGGTTTGGGTAATGGACCCAAGTTTGTTTGATGGGTAACGATATGAGTTATGATATATTTTCAAATAATAATATTCTATATGGATATTACATGTCATGACACTTCTGGTGGTATGTAGAACGTCACATAACTGCTCACGGTTTGAGAGTTATGGCCTTACGAAGTTGGAGGACCCTCATATGTCATCTAGAAGCCCCAAAAGGTCAAAGTAATCAAAGTGGTTTAAGAGATTTTAAAAGGTAAATAATAAAGTGAAGTGATGAGNAATGGAGAAATTAGAAGTGGACCCAACCCTAAAATAAGGAAAGTGGGGCCAAATGACCTAGAAGATGTTTTTAAGGAAGCTACTTGGAGAGTATAAATAAGAGGCAAGGCTCTCTCATTTGAAACACACTTGAGAATATTGAATATCTATAGGTGTATGAGGTATACAAATGATATCTAAGCCGAAATTATGAGGAAAGTGAAGAAAAGAAGGCCGAAATGCAAGGAAGGATAAATTCTTTTGATGGTGCTTTTTAAGGTATGTTATTTTCAGGTCATCTCACCATTTTCACTATAAATTTATTTTCTATAATGAAAGTGAGAAAAAATATCCAAGTATCTGTGGTTAAAAATTCAGCTTGTGGGT
>JASDQU010104944.1:52118-64193 GCA_032191745.1 Picea mariana
ATGGGTAACACAAACTGGGAGGGGAAAACTCAGCAGGAACACTCCCAAAGTTTAGAAAATGGGAAACTTCAATAAAAGGTCTGTTGGGAAACTGAGAAACAGAAAATGGAGTTTCTAATAGAGGAAGATGAGAACTGTCAAAAATACCTGGTTCAATAGAAAAAGTTCCTTCTTCGAGGGCCTTTCCCTTTTTGACAAGCTTCTCAGAATTTTCTTTAGGTGTAACTAGAGGCAAATGTGGATGAGACTATGTGTGTCTGCCCCTCGAAGCCACAACTAAAACAACAGGTTCGTCACAATGGAGTTGTCACAATGGAGTCATCAGGTGCACAGTAGAAATCTTGTAGGGCTCTGATGCCTGATGCACCTTCAGAATCAGAGGCTTAGTGTCGCTCAATCCTAGGGAAAATATTCAACTTCATCCCCGGCAATAGTGCCAGAAAATGTTAGCGTCATAAGTCACTCCCAGATTGTGGCAGGAGCAGAGCCCAACACCCATCAGTTTATATGACATGATTTGTTTATAAAGGGTGATCGAAAGAGAACAGACTTAGAATGATATCATTTTAAACTCAAAATCCTCGATCAGGCTATGTATGAACAGGTGAAGTCTTAATTTAACTTTATACGGTAAGTTGTAATAAGGGTGAGTAGGAGGAAGACTTCGGAGAGAAACTGAAAAGGTATGTTGTAGGAATCAAGCTTCCAACAACCTATAGAGGAATAATTTAAACACGAGAACCTCTTATATTCAAATCATAAAAATATTAAAATAAATCATAACAATGCTACCATAAAACCTTTATATAACACTGACACAATGCTTCATGTGAATCATTCAATCATGAACTCTTTCAATATTAGATGGAAATCAGAAGGAGAAAGAAGTTGTCTGTCATTAAACAATAAGTTTCACCTACAGATACATAACTAGGGAAAACCAGTGCTTCATTAAAACTTTACAATAGGGAGCTCGGCTCTACCAACAATGATCTACAAAAATGAAAAAATTGCCTACATATACCCAAAGAAAAAACAACAGCAAAAATGAGACACATCATTAAAAACATTATGTCTGCATGTATACTAGCAGACTGTGCTTGCAGTCTTTGAATAGTCATGCGCTTATGGCAGACGCAATTAGGCTCTTGGCAACCCTGCAGAAGAATTGACCTATCTTAGGTCCCTTTCTAGAATTTCCATTTATGGTGGAAATGATGTCTAACCACCACCAACCACCTCAATAACTGCTTCCTTGGGATTGGGAATGACCTCGGTCAAATCTACACTCTTGGGACATGGAGGCCCTCTCACGCCGCCACTTGGATCAACTGAACAACTTAATGATAAGGCATGGAGGTAGGTGAGAAGACTGGGGCACATGATTGGAAGTGGTGGATGAGTGGTGACCAGGTAGGGATGAGGGGAAACAACGAATGAGGAGGTGACGGGACATGCTTGGTTGAGGGAGGACACGTTGCTTATGACGGAGTGATGCAGAAAGGAGAGGGACAGGTGTCGGAAGGCAAGAGCTCAAAACTAGAATAAGGTGGGCCAGGATGGCACTGAGTGGAGGTGATATATGGAGTGGAAGATAGATGGTGGAAGGTGAAAGGTGGAGGCAATCATGAGGAGATGATAGGGAGACCCACACAAAGTTGCCCATTCTAGACCCCCCCCCTTATTAAAGGTAGAAAGGCAAAGGGGGTACAGGATCCAATCTTGTCCGTAGAACCGAGCGCCTTAATCTAAGCCATCGAAACCTATGCGCTCAATTCTGAACCCACCCCCCTCCCCCTTTGTTAAAGGTAGAATGATGAACAGGGTCCGGAATGGAACCTTGGTCGTAGATCTGGGCAAGTAGATTCTGGCTGCCCAGATTTGTCTGTCGCTTAACGAAATGCTCATTTTGTGACCCAACTTAGGGTAAGTGGGTTTTTACCCAATTTCTTTTCATTTTTCCACCCAAAGGGACCTATCTCTTAGGAAAACACCCCCTCTACAAGAATTGGTGATAACACGCAGCCCTCCCTATGGTGGTCGCACGGGCCCCTAATGAGCCAACCCTCTCACCAACTCCACCTCGCGGCCCCACATCTACACAAACAACAAACAAATGATAGCATCAACATCCATCCATACATAAAACATATGCTATACTATCAAAATCACAAAACATAAAGTACACTAACATACCTCTATGGTCCCAATCCTCTCCAGGAGGTAAAACCATATCTGGGTCCTGTCGAAAGTCCATCCCACCATATGGGAACTATAGTATGATCTGTGGAATTTGGCGCCACACACACACAATATTGGCCATAAAATAATGGGCACCCTACCCACCTCAATGTCGTACCAAAATCGATGCCCGCCACATCAGTCATGGCTCTCTTGCATCAACCACCTCCAACAACACTCTAGAGCACAACATGGGCATCCTCTCCAAGAACCGTGCCACCAAGATTCACCCAAAGGCAAACTCACCAGAATCAGCAACCCGACACCAGTTAAGATGCCCCATCATCTTGGTGTGTAACATCAAGCCCCAGGCAAAATGCTCTCCACCCAATGCTCTCTGCATAATCCTCAGCTAACCACCATTGATCCGATGAGTAGCTAAGGATCCATATATCCTCACAATCATCGCTACGATGCAATGACGCATGAGTGCATCCATCGCCTCAATCCAAATAACCAAACCTGACAAAAATTTTGGCCCCAAACAATACCTCCACGCTAAGTTTGCCCCATCCCCTGGCAGTTGGGGATTAGCATGTAGGGCCCTCCCCTGAAAAGGGACCTTGATCAAGAAATAGACATTCTCCATCACAGAGAGTGTTAGCTTCTCCCCCCACACAATGAAGCACTACAACTCAGTGCTCCACATGGAAATCAAAAAATGCAACAGGTACTCCTGTGCCCGTAGTAGTGGGCAGTCAAAGAAATTTAACAACACATAGGTTTCCAAAGGTCCTCGTATGCCCAGATCATATCTCACCACCTCCTTGAGGTGTGCCCAGTCCCTCTCCCTCTAGTGGAATGGCATACTGAACTGATCACCTACATTCACACAAACAACAATTGATCTACCATCACAATTCATAACACGAAAAACTTAAAAAAAGACAAGTTTTTTCAAAACTCCCCAGCTTTGCCCCATGTGTGCAGTTTTCACCCCCCACAGGCATGCACATATGTGCTCCTATTCTTCACATAGTTTCTCATCAACGCACCATTGTTGAAGAAATAGATGCACATTAATGCACATTTGTCACACCCATAGGCGCATCTTCATGCACACCTGTTCGCCACACAGCTGCGCACTGGTGTGCAGCTGTTGGAGAAATAGTTGCACACAGTGTGCAGCTATACTTTGAATAGGCATGCATCCAATTCACACTTGTTTTCCTCACTCATGCACCCCCATGTGTGGTTATCCTCTCTACAACAGTGCACCCCAGCACAGGTATCCTTCAATCGCCCGTACACTTGGGGGCCCACCTTCACAAAATCCCCTAGTACAGTCATCTGTGTGACCCTAACCATAAAAGAAACCCTAACTACTATGTAGGAGGATGAGACCACTAACTTGGCTCTTGCAAACCCTAGATCGGCTAGCTCAAACTCGCGTAGTCTCCAAATATTCTCTAAAAACCTCTCATCAACTTACTATGGCAGAAGGTACAAATGAGGCAACATTGTGGGCCCTACAGCTATATATAGTCCCTTTTTCCAAACTTCCATGCTCAATTATAGGAGCACAGAGAATTCGTTTTCTGATCTGTCTTCAGCCATGTGATCAGGATCCTACCACCTATAAAGTCACATTCCTTGGGTCACCATTCACCCTTGGCCCCGGGGGAGTATTTTCTCACGTCACGCCTAGGTACACCTACTCATGTNATTCCCTCGGAAGATCAATTGCATATCCTAGTCATGCCCTCCGACATTTTCTTGTAGGATCCTCACATCTGGCTCTGCAGTACTCTCACCTCCACTGCATTTCAAGTATTTTCACTCGACAACACTCTCCCCTACATGAGTTGTCCCATTCATAGCCCCCCTTGGTACTTTGACAATCATGTTTCTTTTACCCCCTAGGGATGGGAGTCCCGATAGTCTTATGCATGTTTGAGAATCAACCACATACTCCTTCTTCTCATTTTGCTAGCTTTCCCAATGGACTCCCAGGTTCTCTCATCATGGTTTTAATTTGACTGCACCACTATAGTATCATTAACCTTTCATTTCATCCACAATCATTTTTCCCATTTGCAGATTGCTCTCCATTCATTTACCTCATACAGAAACCCACCCATGGGCCTCCCACCCTCCACCGGTTCTCCATACAACTTGCACCCTCACAGGCCAAGCCATGTTGTGTTGGGGCACCCATTTCTGTAGCTGCACACTTATCCCAAATTATTCTTTATTCATTTGGTAATTGTACAAAGCCTTTGTTTCCAACATTTCCATATCTTTTTGTTGTCACCTTTAGCGACCTTCTTTTTCTGGAAAAGAAATCCATGCCGCCCTTGGTTGGGGAATTTACTATCTTCTACTCTTTTTGACATCGTCCATAAACCTCGACTATCTCACATTCCATATACCCCTGATCTCTGAGTTTGTCCACTTTGTCATGCCTCTGAAAAAATTTAACCCATGTCTAGTCGTCCCCCTAATGCTAGATCCAGTTTCATAGTTATTTCCACTCATACTTCACATATATTCCCAACCAAGGGAAGTCTTGAGTCTCACCACATCTTGACTTTGTCCATGTACCTCATCAGTTCTTGATCTCACCCAGTGGATTTCATGAAGCCCTTTGCTTCTTGGAGTTGCGTCTCCCTTTCTGTCAACACCAGCACAGTTTCCAGAAGGGAAACAATATCTTGAGTCTCATTACCTTTACAATGAGGAGTCTCAGACAGCATAGGGAGAACCATCATTGCTCCATGTTGTCATTGACCCCCATAACATTCGACTTCAACATAATCTCATGTTACGGTGGATCTTACTTTGTGACTATTGTAGTTGTCTTATACTAGCCAAAGACCTCTGAAATTTGTTGGGATATCAATGCTTACGAGTCATCAACACTTCTTACAGGTGTCATCGCCTCTTTTCAGAGTATTTTCACCATTAGAATTTTCATCTTCCATCATCAAACTACCCCGAAGGGCACTTCAGTTATCTACATCAGCATACAACTTCATTTATTATCTTACACACTTGAGTTACATGACACGAGCATGGGGCGTGCCCGCCTCGTTTCTATACAATTTTTATTTCCCCCCACCTAGAGAAAGGTTTGGGTCCCACAGTTTCCCCTCTCTATCTGACGGATCACTCTTGCAGTTCCTATCAGCACTCTTTATTACAATGGTACTCTCAGAATAAGAAACATTGATTTATTTTGGCTATACTTATGCTCCTAACCTCACACATCAGGGGGCATCTGTTATCACCGAAATTTCGTTTGCAAATGGTTACAGGAATCCAACATCTCCAAACACCTATTATTTCATCTGCAACCCCAAAAGAGCATTTCCAAAAGGCATAAACTATACAACTGGTTATAAAATTGACATGTGCAGAAACACTACAGGAAGCACGTGCACGTGCGTAGGCCAAAAATCACACATGCACCCGATGCGTGACTGTGTATGATAAAAGCTGTGCACTCTTGTGAACAATGCATTTATGGTTCTTGTCGACCCCTCACCCACTTCGATTTCATCTCCCAAGCCGATTTGACCCTTAAATCTAAGTTGAATTCGAGTGGGGGGGCAGGTCAAATACCTAAGGGTGCCCTAAAGGTCCCCTTGTTCACACTAAAGAATGGTTGGATAATGCCTCAAAGATTTTCTATAAAAAGAGGGCATGGGTGCAATATGAATTCAAGAATCTCATTATATTGTTATGCTACCTCAATTCTCCTACAAGGAACCTATTTCCTTCTTGGAGCATACTAGCATCATCTCATTGAGCTATTCACCTCACCTCGTGAGGGAATAATCTTGGATTTCTTCACCATTTACTTTCTAGTTTTTCATTTGTAAGAAGAGCTCTCACATAGGGCATTCAAGAGCCATCCCTTGCAGGAAGAGGGGATCCATAAGTCTCCCTTTCTCTTTGGTGTTTTCCCACTAATATAATTTCTCCATTGGTGGCATGAATATTGGTCAATTGTTTGAGTGGTTTTGGTTCTAATTTCCTTATGCACTTTAGTTTTGTTTCTTTAGTTGTTATTAAATTAGTTGTTTGTTTTCTTCATGTGATTGAGTCATTTGATTCATACACTAAATTTTGTCCTGTCCAACAGACCCAACTGGACTTGCAATTGTCCCTCTTTTTCTCATTCAAGTGGTGAAAAGGATACTACAGGGAGGGTATTAGAGTCCAAAGTAGGGCCTGAGCCATAAGAGAACATGGTCTAATCAGCTTCATCACTCAACGTTTTTGTAGGGTTAAACGCATCATCTGTCCTTGAGGTAAATAACTCCCTTAACACTACCAAGAATAAAGTATTCGAATTGGAGATAGAGTTGAAAGGTATAAAGGACAAATTCACGATAGATGTCCAAGACGATGTAAAAGAATATGAGGGACTCAATTCAGAGAAGATGAAAATATCCCTACAAGCACAAAGAGACCAGATGAATATAGAATTTGAGAAGTGGATGAAAATCTAATGGGACACCCATAGAAATGAGTTAGAGGCAGAAAAGAAAAAGCTCAAAACAACCCTAGAAGAGACTAGAGCCTCGACATGAACTATGAAATCCATCAAGGCACAAGCACTAGCATTAAGTGAAAAATTAGCAATAGAAAAGAATGAGCTCCTTGCTCTGCTAATTTTCATATGGTGTGAGCGAAAAGAACAACTCAACTTGCAAATCACATTGATAGAGAATCAAGAAAGGTATTAGGAAGCGAACTAAGCCTTAGAGGAGATGATCAGTTGGTAGGACATGCACCAACCTCCACTTACCACATTGTCGGTATATTATAAGATGGAAAGACTCAGATACGAGATTCTCTTTGACACTAGCAAAACTCTCTTAATGAGTGCTCACTCCACCCAAAGACCAATAACCGACACTTGCGCTTAACTATGGAAATATGCAAATGATCTCATTGAAGAGGCAAGGGTATAACTAATGCAGTCCATCGATAAAAAAACACCTTTCAGCGCCATAATGTTTGAGATGGAGGACCTGATCAAGAAATCCAACCACGAGAACATCCAGAATCTAATCCAATTTGAATAAAAATAAATTTAAGAACACCTGTTGAAACCCACCCAGCTCACCCACAAAATCCAATCCTTTGTAAAGTTCACATCAAAACAATTATATCAAGAAGTGTTTGCCAAAGTCTGCAACAAAAAATCGATCTTGGAGAGATTGCAATCAAGAAAATAAGAGAGCATATTAAGTGATCATTCCATTTGGAAAGAATACCAAGATCAACTATAGAAACATGGAAGTTCATGATTACAAATCCCACAGTTCCTTCCAGATGTTTCTTTCTTCGGTTATTGTAATCTCAATTCTAAATTTGGGATACAAAGAGTCCCTTTTTTGTGAAATGGCCCTAAATTCATGATTGCAAAGAAGAACAATTGTAAACAATTTCCCCTCACTATAAACAAGGGACACTTTCTATTTGAAGGGGATTTTGGTTTTGGAATGTAGGAAGACAATATTTCTACTGCAAGTTAATTTGAATCTGAGAGACATTTTTAGTTGGAGATTATGGTATTGATGTGTATGAATGTGACTATTCTATTTATGCATCTCTCTTACTGTAGTCTATGAATATTGGTTGATGAATTACTTCTGAATTAATGTTTACAGTTTACAGTTAGCATGATTTTCAGAATGAGTGTACAACAATAGCGTAATGTTGTTAATTAATCAATTCTTTGATCCTAACTAGTTATGCTATTAAACTTGTATATTGCTTGTGTTATGAATTTCTTCTATGCAAGTAATACATATATTTCATTGTATTCATTTATTTTGTTAGTTTTCTCTTGATCATGATAGGTTAGTATAGAATTAGTTAAAAACCACTTCTTAGAATAATAATCATACACCTTAGCTTAACTTTAGTTAGTCAGATTTACTTCTTTTTATATTTTTTAATTCATCTGAGCATCTTTTGTTCTCAGATTCATATTTAGGTAGTATTTTAGTTAGTTGGTAACCAGGACAAAATCTCATCGGACCCCAAATGACAGTGGGTCTAATTAGGACCTTCCATCAGGTGTTTTCCCTCATCTAATTGAGAGGGTCATTCTGGCCCTTCAACAAGTGGACAAAACCTGCGTAATCTAAATAGTTGTGGGTGGAGCCTCAAGACAAATGGTGATGTATTTGAACCAAACCCTAGATATATTTGCATATATAAAATCTTACTTTAGATAATATATAAAATTCCAGAGTATGAAATGAAAGCTACCTAACATGAAATTGTGCACATTATGCAATTATGCTACCTAACATGAAATTATGCACATTATGCACATTGTCCTTATGAAATTTGATGAAAAAAGGGCATTTAGGAAAATGCACACCCTGTTAGGGAAAAATGTAGGATGTATATAAATTGTTGTGTCCCCAAAATTTGGTGAAGGGAAAAATATATATTTTGGTTTGGGTTCACGTGCATTAAGTAATGTATATTTTTACATATACAACTTCGAAATGCTTTATAGTGATAAATGATAGCTTAATTATTCAAGAAGTGAAATATTGTGGTTGTGGATTGTTGTTGTATATGAACATACCTAGTAGGGTATTTATGCAAGAATGCATACATATTAGGGTTTAAGACTATGTATATATAAATATGGAATCTTTGCAATCTTTGGTTAATTATATTTTACACTAACCAAAGTCATCCTAGGCTCCCCCACCAGATTTCTTTTTAGATACAAGTAGTCTTCCATGTAATGAATATATTCAGAATGGTTGTTGATGAAGGGTCCTCGACTTGTATTATGTCTTTGTCAAGTTGGGGAGATATTGGTTCTCTAGATCTCATTCATTCCAACACCATATTGAAGGAATTTGATGGACATAGTTTTAAGCCTCATGCAATCATTTACACCTTTCATGTGGAGTTAGGTAGAAATATTGTCTCATTCAAAGTTGAGGTAGTAAACACCCCATTAGATTAAAATATTTTACTTTGGGAAATATTGGTTCTACACAATGATGGCTACTGGCTCCTTGGTCTTTGGATTTATCCACTTTCCACATGAAGGGAAGGTGGTGACTATCAATTAGTTGGCATATTACACACCTGATTATAGGACTAACAATGCTATGAGAATTTCATTCATCAGTAGTTGCTCAAGTGCTTATGATAGTGTTGGTGTGGGGATGTTCAAGGATTCATCACTAATGGGTACATTTACCCTACCCCTACCACTCATTACACGAAACACATCTTTTATTTGTACGATCTCTTCAAGAACTCTTGAATGACAATGGTCCTTGGATCCTTGGGTGATGCCTAATCTTTTGGAAGTAGAATTGTTTAGGTCCTATGTGCTACTTAGTGAGGCTGATACTACCTATCATGAAATCCAACTAGCATATATTGACATTAATAAATATCTCCATCATGTTGTGGAGTATGATTGGTATAATTTTCCCACCTCAGTTGTCAATCCTCCCAGTTCGCATAACTTTCTAGATACCAAGTTGCATTTAGATGAGGGAATCATGGACGTCATGGGTTTAGTTGATAAGAAATGGGAAGATATTGATAATTGAGCATATTTTCTTCTTGATTTGGAAAGTCTTGAGAATGACATGAAAAATCTTAATTCATGATAGGGGGCATTTTTGGGGGCATCCAATGAAATGCTAGTTCTTGAACATTTTGAGTCTCAAAATTATTTTTTGTAACTTTCCACCGAATCCTTTTCTCTAAACCATCAAAGAAAAATGCATCATAATTTTCCCATGTGTTTATGGTAACCATCAAGAAGATACAATAGCTCACGAGGATGCACGTCATGTTTTTCCTCATGTAGTTCCTGATAATGACTTGGTTCTAGTTTCTGACCAAAATCATGAAGATTTAGGAATGTGGAAATTTCATTCTATGTGTCATGGCCCTAGAATGGTATGCCATATGATGTCGACAATATCCCATGATTTCATCGATGATAGGAATCCTTGACTTGATCCTAGTAATGGGCTCTACTTTGTGTAAGCTATTAGAATGTGTAGTCCCTTGTACATAGGTGCATGACATGAGTGATTTTTAATTTTTGTGTGTGGGTTCTATGCTTTTCATGTTTGGTTCTTGATCTATAAACTACCATTATAATATTATGAAATCTTAGAATATGTAAACTAATTTTCATTCGATCCCAAATTAATTAATTATTAGTTTTTCTTGAATTTGTGAAATAAATGAAATATGAAAATGAATGAAATGAGAAAAAGAACACACCATCCACCCAAAAATGAACACAAGATATATCATGGGAAACCCAATATGGGAGAAAACCCAACTAGAAGGTGAGTCCTATTCTCTACACTCTTTTCTTTAGTTATGGAAATGCAAATACAAAGAAAAAAGCACTCATTGTGGAGTTGTATTTGACATTATGGCCTGTGTCACACACCCAACCCCTTAAGTACCCTTTTAAGAGATGGGGTATAAATTTTTATCCTTCCTACAACTTCTTTGAGTTCCTTTAATAAAGGCACCATTGCCTTCTGCTCTCCAATATCTTTCCAATGACTATAAAATCGTCCAAAACTGAGTCCTAAGTCGAAATTTATGGCCCCCTAAACTTCTCAAGGTATCGTTGGTCAAAGGCCACGTTGCACCCACATGGCTCCACCTCATTCATACCATCCTACATGGAACTGAGACGACCTTGGTCGTCATCCTCTAGCGATGACATGGCCACAAGAGGGGTGGTTGTAGGGGATATCTCACGGGCCTTCGTGGGTGATAGGCCTTCGGCCCCTTCGATATTCTCGTACAGATCTACAAACTTTCCTAGAGTTCTGAAGTTCGAAGGAATATTTCCACTCCAGAATCTATGGTGGATATTCTATCCACCCTTGGATCTAATGGCTAAGATTCATTTGTTCTTAACACACAGATTAAACATGACAAGAAGGGTTCCACACTTTTCTCATGACAAATCCCATGACTCCATGTGGAACCATCCAGGCACTTCACATCACCATAGTGTATGCAGGCTCATCCAATCGAGGTCAAACACTTCAACATGGGAAACTCCGATGCTTCAACACTTCAACACTTCAGGGTTTAAACCACCTTCCTACATCCTCACATTTTTCCTGGAGTCCTAGAGTCCTGGAGTTTTGAAGTTCTAGAAATCGTGCCATGTACTTCGGCCTTCGGCGCTTCAAGGTTTGGCCTATGCACCAACATGTCAAATATCTCAGAGACCCGNGGTTTAAACCACCTTCCTACATCCTCACATTTTTCCTGGAGTCCTAGAGTCCTGGAGTTTTGAAGTTCTAGAAATCGTGCCATGTACTTCGGCCTTCGGCGCTTCAAGGTTTGGCCTATGCACCAACATGTCAAATATCTCAGAGACCCAAAATCTTAGAGTTTCAAGGTTCCTCACACAATACTTTGGCCTTCGGGATATTCTTACCCCTTGTACCTTATGTTTCCTGGAGTAAGGCTTCGTCGAAGTGTTTATGCTATCTTTCCACTAGTATATCGATCAGTCTATAAAGGTTCCCAACGGACCCTCAATCAACGATCCAAAATGTCTCTGAATTCCTTCCCTTGATATGACAGTTGATGGGATTTCACCACTTTGGGACTTTGGTGGCTTCACGTCCCTTACAGGTCTTAACCCATTTACCTACCAGATACATCATAAAGGGGATACAACTACTTGTTGTTGGTCAAAATTATCTCTTACCCTATCCTTCCACTAGGATAAATCTAATGGTTGAGACAGATCTCAAAGGATCCTTAGATCTACGAATCACATTACCTCACGACTTCGACATTCAGGAGTTTCGGCCATTTAACGCCTTTTACTCCTAG
>JASDQU010104945.1:0-20394 GCA_032191745.1 Picea mariana
GGGTTAGGTACCATTGCTATTCTTGGAACAGGATGCCGGTACCAGGTACCAACTCGCACCCGTGGAGGTACCAGTGGAGCCGTTCGAGAGTTGTGCATGATGATGTGCGTTATGGTTCGAATGAAGAGCAGGAAGGTTCACAGGCCAGCTGGAGTCGTCGCCACAGAGTGCTCGAGAGTATAATGATCAACCCAGATCGATTGTTCTTCATCCTACACACTTCATGACACTACGTGTCACGAAGTTGTGAGATACGTTTTTAATTGATTCCACGATTATTCCCGGATCAGGGATCCGTTCGTTTCCATGCATCTTTATTTTTGACTGTTATGAACAATAAGACTGCTATTAAAACCCGTGTTCACTGCTGAGAACGGGTTACTGTTACTATTGTTGCTATTCCTATTGTTATTGCCGGATTATGTGATACCGTGAACCTATGCTTTAATACAAATTGTTGTTGCGTAATTTTTTACTGTCATATGATCTAAATACTGTTTTGATGAGTTAATGAAGCGTGGAATTACACTGTATCTGCATCGTATGATTTAGTCGGCTCTGGTCGTTTTCCCACAGCGTTTGTGCCGTTTGGTTGGGCCCGCCAAACTGGTGCAAGTCGCTGCGTTTGTTTTGTCATAGATTTAGTGTGTGCTGTTGTAGCTTTAGTTTGTTTCAATATTGTTTAGCTTGCATCTGAAGTAACTTAGCGTTCACAGATTTAGCTTTGGTTTATCATAGCTCCAGTTCATTGCAGTGTGYRAATGCTTDCWTACACRAYARTTTAAAAGTTTCAGAATCGTGTTTATTCGTTCCTCAACAGACTCAATTTCCAGACTGTTATCTTTTTATGTTGGTGAATGTTAAACGCAGTACTGATGCCTGTAGGGTTAGCATATGCATATGATTGTTTGGCTTTTCATTTTCATTTCGAACATAACTCAGAGTAGCATGCATTTTACTTTGTTAAACAGTAGTTGCCTTGCGTGCTTAGAATAGGTAGGTTACAGTTAGAATAGACGGAGCTCCTGGTACCAGTTAGTAGCATAATACTTTGTTTTCCTGTAGATAGAATAGATTGATTTTTGCTGCTTAGAATGAATGCATTATCGACAATACTCTGTGTGTCATGACTTAAACGAAAATGCTGATGGTATACGATTGAACATAGAGGTAGAATGATTTCGTAGAATCACACTTTTGAATAGAAGTGGCAGTACCAGCATTTGAGCACAAGACTGTCTTTTTCTGTTTATGACTTGGTAGGAAATGCTCAGTTTCGAGTTAGTTATTAGAATTTAGATTCTCAGAATAGGTGTGTGTTTTATTCTTAGGATAGCATTCAAATAAAGACTAGACGCTTGCCTGCACATACTGTGTATCAGCTCGAAGTTTACCAACCCTGGTTTGACAATTTAGTGATTCAGGACACTTAAAAGCTTCAATTTAGCAGCCTGACAATGACTATGGTCACCTACACAGATGCAGATTGGGTAGGAAACATTGATGAAAGAAGAAATACTATTCGAGCAACCTTCTACTTGGCTGACTGTCTGGTATCCCGGTTAAGTAAGAAGCAATCCTCAGTATTCTTGTCCACAACATAAGCATAATATATTGGAGCAACAACATGTTGTACTCAATTCCTTTGGATGAAGCACACATTGTAAGACATACAAGTAAAATATGATGAACCTGTTCCAATATTATGTGAAAATATCGGTTCTATAAGTATCTCCAAAAATATAGTGATGCATTTCCAAGACCAACCATATTACGATTAAGTTCCACTTTCTGCAAGAACAAGTTATTGAAAAGAATATCAAGTTGGAGTACATTGGGACAAAAGAAAAGATTGCAGATATATTCACCAAACCTCTCCTAAGAGAGACATTTGAGTATCTTCGATAGTAACTTGGAGTCGTTTCTTTCTCACAACGATCTACACAAATTTTTACAAATAATATAGGGGGAGATAGATAGTCAGGGGGAGTTAACCTTTGCCATTGATGTCAAAGGGGGAGAGAAAGAACAAAAGCATGAAGATAGGGGGAGTGCATGAAAATAGGGGGAGCATTGGTCACAGGGGGAGTATGAGTGTTGCCATTCCTTTGGGGAAAACCCCCCTAGTCAGGTTCTAATGGGTAGGCAAAGCAATGACTCCTTAAAAGACATGAACTAACCTAATTTAACCCAATCTTATAAACCCTAATGATTGCTTTTTAGAAGAGGAAAATAGGAAAAAGATGAAAAAAGGTACCTTGTATCCTTTCATTCATAGTAGATCCCCTTTATCCGCTACTTGCTCCTAATTCGTAGGTCTCCTCCCAAAGCTGACATGAAAAAACACATAAAGCAATATGCAAGAGCATATATGCAATCATTATTCACATAAAAATGTATTAATTCTCATGAAATAAGCCATAAACATTCAAACATATTCATAAGAACATAGACAAATGAATTGGGAAATGAAAGCTCTCTTTTATTGATAACATATAAAGAAGATTACAACTAAAATCCTTGATGTCGACACTGCTCCACGAACCTCGCTTGGGTTCCTCCAATTAGACTGCAAGTGCATAAATCCCACAATCACTAGCAAATCCTCACAATCAACATGCAAAACTAAGGGGTTTGATGGATTGTATAGAGAGGATGAGAAAAAAGATATTGTTGAGGATGGATACTCAGAACAGAATGCATAGGCTCAGAGAAAGAAGGAGAAATTTGGGCAAAGCTTCTTTGCTTCTTCATTCTATATGTTCAAATGACCCCCCTAGGGCCCTTTTTATATGGCAATTTGATGGTTATTCATTTATGAGAAGAGCTACATGGGGTAAAAATGGTTGTGCAACCCAGCATAGCTCATAAACCCCATCGAGAAGCACATAATTTTTATTTTTTGCAACTTTTGTGAGTATACGAGAGATGTCTATGTATCAACTAGTGTATGTACAGGGGCTGCTAGTATATCATGTACATACACCTTGCAAAAAAGCGTTTTTAAGAAGGAAACTCAACAAAAGTGATTTTCAAGTGTGTGTATATGGATGAGCCATGGCCAATAATGCACAGTGGTGGTATTTTGGACTATAACAACCATCAATGCCAAACAGGGAGATCGTTGGAAAATTGGTTGTCATTGATGTCAATCCTAGAAGAAGTCTAGAAGATTCTAGAAGTGACTGGTGTATTTGAAGAAGTCTCCAAAGTAGTCCCCTTATGGTGTAGCTTTAAGCATGGCCCTCAAAGGATGATGCTTTGAAGAAGTCTACAAGAAACCCTAAGAATGTGGTTAGGAAGCCCTAGAGGTGTGGTCATGAAGCCTGAATTTGAGTGGAGAAAAAGAGTATGAAGGACATCATAATTGATCCAAAAATGATCTTTAAAGACTTGGTTGAGTTTTAAGCATGTGTTCAATTACCATTTATGAAATTAAGAGAAGAAGAAGAACTTAATGAAAGAATATTGTAACCATCATAAAGAATCCAGATCAGAAAGTAAGAATAAAGAACAACAAACCATAACAGAAAGGTTGATAACGGAGTTCGGCAAGATTGCCTACATCTCTGGGCCTTTGTCTCGGTGGGGGAGGCTTTCTTATTTATCTTCAATGCTTCAAAAGTACATTAGAAATGTATCAAAAGGATTACAAACTGGTTTGGCTGTGTTCTGCTCCACCTCAAGAATCCAACACAACTGACGACACTAAAAAAGGTTGAGCGTAGCTCCCAGAATTTGGCTCCAAAGTTCGCTTCCTCAATGGCTTCCCTTCATAAAAATGGCTTCAAGMTTCACAAATTCATCATAATTCTGCTAATTTGAACCCCCTAAACTGTCAAAAAACCTCTAATTTATATAGGATTTGAGTTGGGGTTCTCCTCCCAACTTCCTCCCAAGATCTAGCCTTAAAAAGGGCTCCAGATCCTTAGTTTTGGGAAAAAAATCTCCCAAAAATAGCAAAAACAAACCATTAAAATCATATTATATGGTGAAAAACCCCAAAAAATGCATATAGGCRCGCTAGCCCCTTTCTTTTCGAGCTCATGGGAATGTGGGAATGGTCCATGTGGCCATGCACTTAAGCATTGGCACCCTAAAACTCTGGTCATCCCTTGTTTCTCAGCCCCTGGTCACTTGGCACACCATGTGTCCAGGTGCTAACCCCCTTCACACCCAAAACTCTTATTTTAGCATGTGTTCAATTACCATTTATGAAATTAAGAGAAGAAGAAGAACTTAATGAAATAATATTACAGTCATTGTAAAGAATGCAGATCAAAAAGTAAGCATAAATAATAACAAACCATAACAACAAGGTTGATAACTGAGTTCGGCAAGATTGCCTATGTCTCTAGGCCTTTGTCTCAGTGGGGGAGGCTTTCTTATTTCTCTTCAATGCTTCAAAAGTACATCAGAAATGAATCAAAAGGATTACAAACTAGTTTGGTTGTGTTCTTCTAGACCTCAAGAATCCAACACAACTGACGACACTCAAAAAGGTCAAGCATAGCTCCTGGAATTGGCCTCCAAAGTTCGCTTCCTCAATGGCTTCCCTGCATAAAAATGGCTTCGAGCTTCACAAACTCATCATCATTCTGCTAATCTTAACTTCCTAGACTGTAAAAAAACCTCTTATTTATATAGGATTTGAGTTGGGGTTCTCCTCCCAACTTCCTCCCAAGATATGGCCTAAAAATGGGCTCTAGATCCTTAGTTTTGGGCAAAAATCTCCCAAAATCAGCTAAAAAAAAACCATTAAAATATTATTATATGGTGAAAAACAAAAAAAAATGCATATAGGGGCACTAGCCCCTTTCTTTCCAGGCTCCTGGGCATGTGGGAATGGTCCATGTGGCCACGCGCTTCAGCATTGGCACTCTAAAACTCTGATCACTCCTTGTTTCTCGACCCCTAGTCGCTTGGCACACCATGTGTCCAGGTGCTAACCCCCTTCACGCCCAAAAATCTGGTCATAGGCCCTAGTTCATAGCCCTGGTCAAAGGATAAGCTTCGGTTCTAAGAGCCTGGTTGGTCAGGCTAGGCCCCCCTTCGACCGGGCTTATCCCAAACTCCCACCGACTACCAACTTAAAACCAATATATGTCACTTGTATAACAAGCATCACACGTAGATCAGTTGGTCCACCGGAGGATGTGAAGTCGTTGGCTATATGTGGAGGTCGGGTGTTCGATTTCTGGGAGGTAACAAAATTTTTTTACCCAACCAACATTGGATAAATCTAGGGTGCCACCTGGCACCCTCTCATTGGACCATGGGTCACCCTATGATTGGACCGTACAGTCCAATCAACACACAGTGAGCATCCTATTAGCCTGCCACATCACTATCATACATCCACATGTCATACCTTGAGCCTGCCACGTCAGCATCTGTACTGCCAAGTCACATGTCCAGTTAGTGGCCACGTCAGCATTCGTACAACCACATCACCCTGCCACATAAGGATCCATACTGGCACTTGTCATTTGTATTGCCACGTGTCGGCCTGTCATTGGACCACGTCAGCATTTCGTATAACCACATGTCACGTTTGTACAATGCCACGTGTCAATTTTTTTATTGGTCCACATAAGCCCCTGAAAATGTTAAAAACGAGTGACACATGTCACCTCCTCATGTTGCGACGTGTCCCTGCTAACGTCACATGGCATACTACTGACATCAATAGTACAACTTGTTGACTTTGAGTAGTTGACTTTTTTGCATGTTTGAGAAATCGATCAGAACGCAATAACTTTCGCATACAGTGTCCATTTTGGAAAACATTATATGGCCAGAATTGGTGTGATGAGACCGACACAATGGCGTTGGTTTCATCTAATTCCTATCCTTCTTCACTTTTGTCTTGTTTTGAATATTCCCATTGGAAAGGCCTCTTCCATTCCAAGTAATCCTCATATAAGACATTTACCATCTTAGACATGGCGAATAAATTATTTTGCAACTCTATCTCGTTCTGAGACAGTCCTTCTTCCAATGCCATCTTCTCACTTTGAGAAGTCCTCTTTCTCGATCCAATCTCAGGATCTCCTTCTACAAGCTTGCCTTCACCATGACTTAGCTTTTCCCTGATAATCATGCAAACTCAAACAACCAACTGTCAACCTGCTCTGATACCACTTGATCCGAAAATGATCTTTAAAGACTTGGTTGATTTTTAAGCATGTGTTCAATTACCATTTATGAAATTAAGAGAAGAAGAAGAACTTAATGAAAGAATATTGCAGCCATCGTAAAGAATGCAGATCAAAAAGTAAGCATAAATAACAACAAACCATAACAACAAGGTTGATAACTGAGTTCGGCAAGATTGCCTATGTCTCTGGGCCTTTGTCTCAGTGGGGGAGGCTCTCTTATTTCTCTTCAATGCTTCAAAAGTACATCAGAAATGTATCAAAAGGATTACAAACTGATCTGGTTGTGATCTTCTCAACCTCAAGAATCCAACACAACTGACGACACTTAAAAAGGTCGAGCGTAGCTCCCGGAATTGGCCTCCAAAGTTCGCTTCCTCAATGGTTTCCCTACATTAAAAAGGCTTCGAGCTTCACAAACTCATCATCATTATGCTAATATTAACTTCCTAGACTGTAAAAAAACCTCTTATTTATATAGGATTTGAGTTGGGGTTCGCCTCCCAACTTCCTCTGAAGATATGGCCTAAAAATGAGCTCCAGATTCTTAGTTTTGGGCAAAAATCTCCCAAAATCAGCAAAAACAAAACCATTAAAATATTATTATATGGTGAAAAACACAAAAAAATGCATATAGGCGCGCTAGACCGTTTCTTTTCGGGCTCCTGGGCATGTGGGAATGGTCCATGTGGCCACGCGCTTAAGCGTTGGCACTCTAAAACTCTGATCACTCCTTGTTTCTCGGCCCCTAGTCGCTGGGCACACCATGTGTCCAAGTGCTATCCCCCTTCACGCCCAAAACTCTAGTCATAGGCCCTGGTTCGTAGCCATGGTCAAAGGATAAGCCCCCGATCTAAGAGCCTGGTTGGTCAGGCTAGGCCCCCCTTCGACCGGGCTTATCCCAAACTCCTGTCGAATACCAACTTAAAACCAATATATGCCACTTGTATAACAAGCATCACACGTAGATCAGTCGATCCACCAGAGGTTGCGAAGTCGTTGGCTATATGTGGAGGTCGGGTGTTTGATTCCCGGGAGGTAACAAAATTTTTTTACCCAACCAACATTGGATAAATCTAGGGTGCCACATGGCACACTCTCATTGGGCCATGGGTCACCCTGTGATTGGACCGTATAGTCCAATCACCGACACAATCAATGCACAGTCAGCACCCTGTTAGCCTACCACGTCACTATCGTACATCCACATGTCATACCTTGAGCCTGCCACGTCAGCATCTGTACTGCCAAGTCACATGTCCAGTCAAATGCTATGTCATCATTCGTACAACCACGTCACCCTGCCACATCAGGATCCATACTGCCACTTCTCATTTGTATTGCCACATGTCGGCCTATCATTGGACCACGTCAGCATTCTGTACAACCACATGTCGCGTTTGTACAATGCCACGTGTCAATTTTTTTATTGGTCCACATAAGCCCCTGAAAATGTTAAAAACAAGTGACACTTGTCACCTCCTCATGTTGCCACATGTCCTTGCTGATGTCACATGCCGTACTACTGACATCAACAGTACAACTTGTTGACTTTGAGTAGTTGACTTTTTTGCCTGTTTGAGAAATCGATCAGAACATAATAACTTTCGCATACAGTGTCCATTTTTGGAAAAAATTATATGACCGGAATCGGCACGATGAGCCCGACACAATGGCGTTGGTTTCGTCCGATTACGAGAACTTTGATTTTTAGGCCATCGTGGATCCATTTTATATCATGCCTCCCCACTAAGACCTTTTGGTCCTCCAAAAGGGTATTAACCAGTCATCAAGTGCGGGATAAGCCACCCCACTTGTCCTTTGTCTTTAAACTATGTCTTGTGCACCTGTCGCATCATAATCAATTGAAAAACAACCATGACAACTGAAAGCATATTGTTAGCCACTTGAACTCATTCACATCTTACTGAAGCCACTACCATCCATGTTGAAAACATTAGCAACGATAACATCAGAAATATGACTGCAAATGAACTAATATGTTTGATGTGTTTGCACGACATTAGCTTATCTTGAAGTAAAGTATGATTGAATTTCCATTCTGCAACTATCTGAGGTTCATGCTTAAGATCAATTGTTTTACTTGACACAATTATAGGTGTGTTGCTTGCATAAGTTGTCTTCCTTAATTGTTCCATTATTTGAAGAGATTGATTTGCTTTTATGTGATGAGCATGTACAACATATTCATTGCCTTCTTTAGTTAAGTGATATTGATTATGTTCATTGTAGAAGATTTCTTTACGATCATACAAATAAGGGTTGCCTAAGACCATTCCACATTCATTTAGTGGCACCACATCACACATTACCTCATCCACAAACTTTGATGAAATTACAAACTTTAAAGTGCATTGCCTTGTTATGTGCAATTTATGATTGTTGCTTATCCATTTAAGTGAGTAAGGTTTATGATGCATCTTAGTGTTTAATCCCAATTGTTTAACCACTTCCTCCGAAATCAAGTTATATTGAGATCCACTATCTATCAATGTATCGATGTTGGTATGTTTCATTATCACCCTTATATGAAACAATTTACTTTTAGAATAATATCCATCACCAATTTTACCTGTCAAACCAACTTATGTGATTTTAGTCTCATCACCTAAATCATATCCCAAGTTCGTTGGTTATGTTGTTGTTGCAACTTTTTTCCTCCCTTTCCTTTCTTTGAACCATTTTAGTCTCTTCTTTGGGTGCAAGTGCTAGCAATGGTCATCATCATGCCCTTATTTCTTGCAATGCTTGTAAGAAAGCTTCTCTTCCTTCCTTGTCATTGAATTTTCTTTCTTTCCATTCCCATTTCTTTTATCTTCTTCCCTTGAAGACGATTCCCTTGATACACCAACTCTTGTTTTCCCTGCTTCAATGTATGTTGCTTGAACATAAACCTCATCAAGATTAGTAGGTCCAAACATAAATACAGTGTTACGAATTTGTGCAAGTAAACCTCCTATATACTTCATAAGAGTTTCTTGTGTATGTAATTGATCCAGAATCAGATCCAGGAGCTTGATGGGGCTCAGAAAGGCCTAAAAATCAAAGTTCTCATAATGGCTTCAAAATGGACTTGTGTGTAGGCCTTGTCGATATGAACCCAATGCAACTTGAACGGGCTCAAACGGACGTCGTATGCTCAAGTTATGGTGATCTGTTCGTTTTGCCAAACATGCAAAAAAATGTTGACTATACAGTTCGTACAGTGCCACGTGGCAGCTGACTGTACAAGTTGTACGGTCATACAATTGATGTGGCAGGCACAGTTGGAAGGATGAATAGACATATGGATGTTGACATGGATAGGACAGGTGGACCAACCGAGAGGTGTCACTACTACAAGGATGACACGTGGCACGCCCGTACAGCTGACGTGGCACATTCATACGACGACATGTGGAAAGGTACGGAGATGACAGGGAAGACAGGTGGCAGAGCTAGTCCAATTGCATGTTGAAAAGTGGCAGAGTTTTTGACAAGTGGTACAATGGTGGACCAGTGAAACGGTGCCACGTGGCCCAGACATGGGATGCCATGTGGCACCCCATCATTGGTTGGTTGGATAAAATTTTTGAAGCTTTGTGGGATTCGACTGCATGACCTCTTGGCAGGGGAAGTGTTATGGAGAGGTTGAACACCAATGCACCACGTTGAGACTTGATATTACAAGCCCACTTTAAAATATTTAAAGTGACTTTAATGTAGAAGCGGAGGCGAAAGGGGGTTGGGGCCTAGCCCCAGCCCACGGGTTTTATTTGTTCCACATAACCATAGCCTGTCGTTTGGGGCGCTCCACTACCGGATAAAAAAAGGGCACAGGGGGGGCATGAGTTAAAGCTTAACCATCGACGCCTATTGTGCATATGACTGGGGCCGGTGACCAGGGTTTTGGGCGCACTGTTCGGGCGCGATCCTATTACCAATTGCCATATGACCGAAGTTTGCGGATTGAGGGCCAACGTGCTGCCCTTAGGGCCTGGCGCTTGGCCATATCATTTCCATCTGACCATGTTTAGGGTTGCGTGCCCATTCCAGGGGGGCTTAGCCCATAATATATGCAAAAGTGGTTTTGTAACTATAGTATAGTGATTTTGTATGGATTTTTGGCCTGTTATTGGAGATTTTTGGCCAATAATGGGGGATATTGGGCCCTTTTTGAGGCCAGATCTTGGGAGGAAGTTGGGAGATGGTTACCAAATTCAGATCTATATAAACCATGCCTTCTTGAGGCCATGGAAGGAGAGATTCATAGTAGGTTTATGTTGAATATTTACCAAGACAAAGCCATTTTTTTGCAGGGAAGTTGTTCAACAGCGCACCTTTGTGGGCCATTTCTCGGAGCTCTGGTCATCCATTTGAGTGTCATTTCTTCTGTTGGGTTCTTGAGATATGGTAGAACAAGACCAAATCATTTTTGTAACCTTTTGGCACTGTTGTGATGTACTTATTGATCTTTCAACATAAATAAGAAAGCCTCACCCACTGAGACAAAGGCCCAGAGACGTAAGCGAGATTGCCGAACTCCGTTATCACATTGGTGTTATGGTTTGTTGTTGTTTTATGCTTTGTTTCAGATCTGTACATGTTTATATGGTTGTTATGCTTCTTCAATAACTTCTTTCTCTTTCTTTAAGCTTCCTATATGGTTAATCAATACATGCTTAATAACTCAACCATAGTCATGTAAAAGATCTTGTCGGATCAAGTGGCATCAAAGCTAGTTGACGTTTGGATTTGAGTTTTGCATGTTAACTAGGGAAAAGATAATTCACGGTGAAGACGAGCTTATTGAAGAGAATCCATTAATTGGATTGAGAAAGAGAACTTCTCAAAGCGAGAGGATGCCATCAGAATAGGGATTTTCTTAGGATGAGAAAGAGTTTCGAAAAACTTTCTTCGCCATGTCGGAGATGATGAAGGTTTTGTATGAGGATTACTTGGAACGAAAGAGACCAATTCTTGGTGAATCTTCAAAGGGAAAAAGTGGAGGGAGAGGATCCTCCTCAAATTCCTCCTTCACCTCTATCGTCACCTCCTTCTTCTCCTTCTTCTTCAAGTTCTAAATCCAATGCAAAGAAACATGTTCATAAACATAAGAATGGAATGCCTTTATTAAAACTTGATGTTAAATTTGAATTACCCATGTATGATGGTGAAGTTAATGCAGAGAGACTTGAAAATTGGGTAAGACAGATGGAGGTCTATTCCATGTGCAACAGATCAAGGATGAGGCCACACAAATCAAGTTGGCATCATTGAGACTTCCAGGCACAACACTCATCTGGTGGAAAAGCAAGTTGCAAAATGGAACGCAACAAGTGGATAATGTATTTAGATCATGGCAAAGTTTTATTTCTGCACTTAGAAAGCAATTCTATCCTTTGGGTTATAAAGAGAAAGCATTAACAGAATGGCAAGCTTTAAAACTAAGAAAATGACAAACAATGCAAGAATACACAGATGGCTTTCGAAAAATGGCATTGATGTTAGATATTCCTTTACATACCCAGGAAACTCTTATGAAGTACATGCAAAGTTTACCTGCACATATTAGAAACATTGTATTCATGTTTGGACAAACTAATCTTGATGAGGTTTTTGTTAAAGCGACATACATTGAAGCAGGGAAAAGAGGTGTTGGTGTATCAAGGGAATCGTCTTCAAGGAAAGAGGACAAAAGGAAGTGGCATGGCAAGAAGTCAAATGCAGTGATGAGAAAGGAAGAGAAGCCCTCTTGCAAGCATTGCAAGAAAGAGGGGCATGATGAGGACCGTTGTTGGCAATTGCATCCCGAGAAGAGGCCAAAGTGGTTCAAGGAAAAGAAGGGAAGGCAAACAGTTGCAGCGACCACACGACCCATAGACTTGGGATCGGATTCAGGTGATGAATCAAAGGTCTCATTGGTTGGTATGACAGGTAAAATTGGTGAAGGAATTGATTGTAGAAGTAACCTGTTTCATCTAAGGGTCATCATGCGACACACTAAGGTTGACACATTAATCGATATTGGATCTCAATCTAACCTAATTTCAGAGGAATTGGTTAAGCAATTGGGGTTAAAAACACAAATACATCATAAGCCCTACACACTTAAATGGATAAGCAACAATCATCAAATGCACATAACCAAGCAGTGCACATTAAAATTTGTTATTTCATCTAAGTATGTGGAAGAGGTAACATGTGATGTAGTGCCACTGAGTGAATGTGGAATGGTCTTAGGCAGTCCATACTTATATGATCGTAAAGAAATCTTCTACAGGACAAAGAATCAATATCATTTAACCAAAGCAGGTCAAGAATATGTGGTTCATGCTCATCATGTCAAAGCAAATAAAACTCTTCAAACTATGGAACAATTAAAGAAGGAAGTTCAAGCAAGAAACAAACCTATAATTGTTTCAAATCAAGTAATCGATCTTAAGCAAGAACAGGAGATGATTGTATAATGGAAAATCAATCACAATTTGCTTCAAGATAAGCCCATGTCGTGCAAATATTACAAGTATATCAGCTCATTTGCAGTCATATTTTTGATGCTATCATTAGTAATGTTGTCTACATGGATGATAGTAGCTTCGGTAAGATGTGACAAGGTTCAAATGGATAACAATATGCTGTCGGTTATCATGATTGTGTTACAATTGATCTTGATGAGATAGGTGCATGGGACAAAGTTCAAAGACAAGGAACAAGCCGAGTGGCCTATCCCAAGCTTGATGATTGGTCAGTAACCTTTTGGGGACCAAAAGGTCCTTTAGTGGGGAGGTGTGATCCAAAATTGGATCCAGGAGCTTGATGGGGCTCAAAAAGGCCTAAAAATCAAATTTCTCATAATGGCTTCAAAACAAACGTGTGCATAGGCCTCATCAATATGAACCCAACACAACTTGAACGGGCTCAAACGAACATTATATGCTCAAGTTATGGTGATCTGTTCGTTTTGCCAAACAGGCAAAAAAATGTTGATTGTACAGTCTGTATAGTGCCATGTGGCAGCTGACTGTATAGGACGTACGATCATAAAACTGACGTGGCAGGCACAATTGGTAGGCTGACTGGGCGTATGGATGCTGACGTGGATTGGACAGGTGGACCAACCGGGAGGTGACATGTGTCACCACTGTAAGGGTGACATGTGGCACGTCCGTACGACGACACGTGGCAGGGTACGGAGCTGACAGGGCAGACAGGTGGCAAAGCTAGTCCAATCGCATACTGACAAGTGGTAAAGTTTTTGACAAGTGGCACAATGGTGGACCATTGAAACAGTGCCATGTGGCCAAGACGTGGGCTGCCACATGGCACCCCATCATTTGTTGGTTGGATAAATTGTTTGGAGCTTTGTGGGATTCGACCGCATGACCTCTTGGCAGGGGAAGTGTTATGGACAGGTTGAACACCAATGTGCCACATTGGGACTTGATATTACAAGCCCACTTTAAAATATTTAAAGTGACTTTAATGTAGAAGTGGAGGCGAAAGGGGGTTGGGGCCTAGCCCCAACCTATGGGTTTTATTTGTTCCACGTAACCATAGCCTGTCGTTTGGGGCGCTCCACTACCGGATCAACAAAGGGCACGAGGGGCCACGAGTCAAGGCTTAACCACCGACGCCTATCATGCATATGACTGGGGGCGGTGACCAGGGTTTTGGGCACACCGTTCGGGCATGGTCTTATTACCAATTGCCATATGACTGAAGCTTGCGGATTGAGGGCCAACGCGCAGCCCTTAGGGCCTAGCGCTTGGCCATATCATTTACATCTAGCCATTTTTAGGGGTGCACGCCCAGTCCAGGGGGGATTAGCCCATAATATATGCAAAAGTGGTTTTGTAACTATAATATAGTGATTTTGTATGGATTTTTGGCCTGTTATTGGATATTTTTGGCCAACAATGGGGGATATTGGGCCCTTTTTTAGGCTAGATCTTGGGAGGAAGTTGGGATATGGTTACCAACTTCAGATTTATATAAACCAGGCCTTCTTGAGGCCATGGAAGGAGAGATTCAGAGCAGGTTTATGCTAAAGGTTTACCAAGCCAAAGTCATTTTTATGCAGGGAAGTTGTTGAGGGGTGCACCTTTGCGGGCCATTTATGGGAGCTCCGGTCATCCGATTTGAGTGTCATTTCTTCTGTTGGTTTCTTGAGGACTGGTAGAACAAGACCATATCAATTTTGTAACCTTTTGGCACTGATGTGATGTACTTATTGAGATTTGAACAAAAATAAGAAAGATTCACCCACTGAGACAAAGGCCCAGAGACGTAGGCGAGATTGTCGAACTCCGTTATCACATTGGTGTTATGGTTTGTTGTTGTTTTATGCTTTCTTTTCCAGATCTGTACATGTTTATATGGTTGTTATGCTTCTTCTATAACTTCTTCCTCTTTCTTTAAGCCTCCTAAATGGTTAATCAATACATGCTTAATAACTCAACCATGGTCGTGTAAAAGATCTTGTTGGATCAGTAATGGAATATTTAACATTAATGTCATCTTACGAAATTCATCTGTGTATTCTTGCACTGTTTGTCCTTTTCTTGGTTTAATGCTTTGTCATTCAATTAAAGCCTTTTCCTTATAACCTAAAGGATAAAATTGCTTTCTAAGTGCAAAAACAAAATCTTGCCATGATGGAAATACAATACCAACTTGTTGCGTACCATGTTCCAACTTACTCTACCACCAGATGAGTGTTGTGCCTGCAAGACGAAGTGATGCCAACTTGATTTGGGTTGCCTCATATTTAATTTGTTGCACACTGCAATAAACTTCCATCTATCTGACCCAGTTATCAAGTCTCTCAGCATTTACTTCACCATCATACATGGGCAATTTGAATTTCACATCAAGCTTAAGTAATGGCATATCATGTTTATCTTTATGGGAATGTTTTCTTGCGGTAGAAGTTGCACTTGTCCTTGAATAAAAAGAAGATGATGGAGATGAAGGACGTGAAGGAGGATCCTCTCCTTCTTCACTTTTGTCTTGTTTTGAATATTCCCATTGGAAAGGCCTCTTCCATTCCAAGTAATCCTCATATAAGAACTTTACCATCTCAGACATGGTGAATAAATTATTTTGCAACTCTATCTCGTTCTGAGACATTCCTTCTTCCAATGCCATCTTCTCAATTTGGGAAGTCCTCTTTCTCGATCCAATCTCAGGATCTCCTTCTACAAGCTCGCCTTCACCACGGCTTAGCTTTTCCCTGGTAATCATGCAAACTCAAACAACCAACTGTCAACTTGCTATGATACCACTTGATCCGAAAATGATCTTTAAAGACTTGGTTGATTTTTAAGCATGTGTTTAATTACCATTTATGAAATTAAGAGAAGAAGAACTTAATGAAAGAATATTGCAACCATCGTAAAGAATGCAAATAAAAAAGTAACATAAATAACAACAAGGTTGATAACTGAGTTCGGCAAGATTGTCTATGTCTCTGGGCCTTTGTCTCAATGGGGGAGGTTTTCTTATTTCTCTTTAATGCTTCAAAAGTACGTCAGAAATGTATCAAAAGGATTACAAATTGGTATGGCTATTTTCTTCTCAACCTCAAGGATCAAACACAACTGACAACACTTAAAAAGGTCGAGCGTAGCTCCCGGAATTGGCCTCCAAAGTTCGCTTCTTCAATGGCTTCCCTGCATAAAAATGGCTTCGAGCTTCACAAACTCAACATCATTCTACTAATCTTAACTTCTTAGACTGTAAAAAAACCTCTTATTTATATAGGATTTGAGTTGGGGTTCTCCTCCCAACTTCCTCCCAAGATATGGCCTAAAAATGGGCTCCAGATCCTTAGTTTTGGGCAAAAATCTCCCAAAATCAGCAAAAAAAAACCATTAAAATATTATTATATGGTGAAAAACACAAAAAAATGCATATAGGCTTGCTATCCCCTTTCTTTTCAGGCTCTTAGGCATGTGGGAATGGTCCATGTGGCCACGCGCTTAAGCGTTGGCACTCTAAAACTCTGATCACTCCTTGTTTCTCGGCCCCTAATCGCTTGGCACACCATGTGTCCAGGTGCTAACCCCCTTCACGCCCAAAACTCTGGTCATAGGCCTTGGTTTGTAGGCCTGGTCAGAGGATAAGCCCCTGGTTTAAGAGCCTAGTTGGTCGAGCTAGGCCCCCCTTCGACCGGGCTTATCCCAAATTCCCGCCGACTACCAACTTAAAACCAATATATGCCACTTGTATAACAAGCATCACATGTAGACTGGTCGATCCACCAGAGGTTGCGAAGTCGTTGGCTATATGTGGAGGTCGGGTGTTCAAATCTCGAGAGGTAACAATTTTTTTTTATGCAGCTAACATTGGCTAAATTCAGGGTGCCACGTGGTGCCCTCTCATTAGGCCATGTGTCACCCTGTGATTGGACTGTACAGTTCAGTCACTGATACAGTCAATGCACAATCAACATCCGTACTTCCAAGTCACCTGTCCAGACAACATCCATACAGCCACGTCACCCTGCCATGTCAGCATATGTACTGCCACATGTCATCCATATTACCACATGTCGGCCTGTCATTGGGCCACGTCAACATTCTGTACAGCCACGTGTCGCATTCGTACATTGCCACATGTCAATTTTTTTATTGGTTCACATAAGCCCCTAGAAAATTCCAAAATTGAGTGACATGTGTCACCTCCTCATGCTACCACATGTCCCTACTGATGTCATCATGACGTCACCTGTCGTACTATTGACGTCAGCAGTATGGCTTGTTGACTTTGACTAGTTGAATTTTTTCCCTGTTTGGGAAATCAATCATAACGTGATAACTTTTGCAAACGGTGTCCATTTTTGTAAAACATTATATGGCCGGAATCAACGCGACGTGCCCAATGTAATGGCGTTGGTTTTGTTTGATTCCGAGAACTTTTATTTTAAGCCTTCCTGGATCCATTTTGGATCAACAACTGCATGCAAAACCCTCATAAATGGATAGTCCTCGTCATGCCATTTCCAATGGTAGGTGGTATGCCACATGGTTCCTCACGGTTGAGAAGTTTGACTCTCTTAAAGTTGAAGCCTCGAAGTATGGTCAAGCAGCCCCAAATCTAAGGTAAAAGAAGTTACAAGTCAGCCCCAAATCAATCAAAGGAGAAAAAGTTGTTGTAACAAGAAGTTACAGGTCGTCCCTAAAGTCAAATAAAGGAGGCTCTTGGAAAAGTATAAATACACATTAAGAACCTCTCATTTGTTCATCTAAGAAAGTGTGTGTTTGTATGGAGCTAGCATAAGTGGGTATGCACTTGTGCTAGGAGGATTGGAAATCTCAACAAAGCAAATCTGGCCTAGGAGAAATGAGGTCGAGGAGAGCGAGGTGTATGGAGTTGACTATACCAATTTTTTGAGGTTATCCACGGATTTCAATGGAGCAAAGCATAGATGTACATGGGTCACAGTGAAGCAAAGCGCGAATGTTCGTGGGTTGACAGTGTAGTAATCACATATCTGTACAAAAGTTTTGAAGAAGGTGTCATTCTCTTAATGTTGAAGATTAAGGAAGGTCTATTGGTTTGTGATCATATGCACCATGTTGTTACATGATTAAAGGTATGTCCTTATGTATGTTTTGAGGGTTAAATATTGATGATTATGGTATATGCTTGAAGCATATTTTGGAGAGTCTTTGGCACATGGCTAGAGACATATGTTGGTGATTTTGGGCATATGATTTGAGGTATATCTTTGGTACATGGTTTATGATTTATCATGGATGTTATGGCACATGATTGAGGCATATTTTGGCACATGCTTGGTAGGTGGTTTGCGGCATATCTTGGTAATGTTGGTCATATGTTTTGAGAGATTTTCTTGGTGACATTGGTATATGGTTTATGTGAATGGATCTAGTTTTGATGATGATGATGTATCAGTATCAGTGACAGTCACAGTGATAGGTTGATTATCAGTGACAGGTTGAGTCTCCATTTATATTTTAGGGAGGTAGGAAGGGGCAAGGAAAGGGGGTTGGAACCTCCTTCCAATTGGTGCTGGAAAATCCAGGGAGTCATTGCTTCCTTCAGGTTAGATTCTGTAAACTAGGGGGTTGGCACCTCCTTCCAATTGGTGTTGGAAAATCTAGGGAGTTGTTGCTTCCTTCAGGTTGGAGCCTATAAACACGGGGTTGGTACCTCCTTCAAGTCAATGCTAGAGAATTTTGGAAGTTGGTGCTTTCTGTGAATGTGATCTTCTGATAAATAAGAAATAATTATGTGGTTTTCTCCCATTTTGGTTTCCATGTAAAAATATCTTGTGCACTTTGTATGATGTGATGCATTGTTGAATGGTACTATTTATGGTCATGTATTCATGATATGTTAAATGCAATCATAAGTGAATGGAATTGGTGATAAGTTAATGCTTACATTTTGTGATTAAAAATGGTAAAAAGTGCTCAATACTGATTTACCCCCCCTCTCAGTATTCGTGAATATTCCAATAGGGTGTCCTCCCATTGTTGTGACATATACTACACTTGTACATTGATATAGAAAAATGGGTAAAATATCAGAGGTAAGTGAAATAATTGGCCAGGTAATTGCTTCTATTTGTGCTCCTAACATTGTCACTTACATAGTGCTATTTGAGAAGGAGAGGGAACAAACTTTTTCTAAATGCAAATAGTTACTTTGAATCTATTAAACATACTAGTATCGAGACAAATGTTTTTACTTGTGGTGCCTTGACTATTGATCTCTGCAATGTTGACAGATAATCGGAGGCTCATGAGCTATGGAAGGAATGCTAGAAGTTGGTTGTGAGCCCAACAATGTCACTTGCAATTCTCTTATCAATGGTTTACATAAAGTTGGGAAGTTGGAGGAGGTGTAACCTAGATTACAAGGATACATATACAAATACAATTTTGTCAAATTTTTGGAAAGCCAAGATTTAGATATGGTGGGGAAATGGTGAGTATGATAAAAATTGAAAATATTTATATAGTAAATAAAAAATATATAATTAAGAATCAAAACCATTCAGGAATCACAAGAGTATAACTATAAGTTATAACCAAAAAAGAGAGTTCTCATGCATATTATTATTGTTAATGTTTATGCCATTATTATAGTTCTTTGCATTTCATTAGATAAAAGCATAATAAGAACAAGATCACTGAGAAATACACATTCACAAGAGACACATCATTTATCCTGGGAAACCCCCTAGGGGAAGAAAACCCAGCAAAAACTTCCTTATCATAAATAGCTTGTACAATGTTCAAGAGATAACTCAAACCAATATAGATAGTTCTCCCCAAGAGATGCACCACTCTTCTCCTCCTCTCTCTGGTAATTGCAGCTTGCCTCATAAGAGAAATGAGCAAGTGAGTTGTGTGTTAGAAGTGAGGTGCTAGCCTCCTATATATACAAAACTGACATGTGTGAAAGGGCACCACTGGCAGGGCCGACCTCTCACTCTGGGTGGGTAAACCCACCTTTAATTAATTCTAGGTCTTTAATAGTAACTGTTGGGGCCGACTTCTTGTTCTTCCCTTTATAATTGTCCGATGACTAATCCGCAAAAGGGGATTTGGTCCTTATACAATTACCGACTTGATTAATCCACAATGAGGATTAATCCAATAACAATAATAATAATAATGACATGATTAATCCGCAATGGGGATTTAATCCAATGAATACAATAATAATAAGAATGCTCTTCGCAGTTACATTATTTCAACACTCCCCCTTAACAAGAAGGATATTCTTCAACAGCATCAGGCGAGAGAGGTCTGCATCATCAGTGGCATCAAGAGGAAAGTATCGTCAATATCATCTTGAAACATTGGCTAGCACATTTACGAGTCATCGAAAGTTTTCTTCATCAGCAGCATCATCATTCTCGAAAGAATGCCATCATCATCTACATCAATATGTATCAGTAAAAATGATACCTCATCACAGCACTAGGTTGGCAGTACTACACTGACTCAATGTCATAGCTATTAGGCTGGTCACTCAGTGTCAGTCACATCTTTCTTTACGTCTAACAACTAGGTCAGAAGCAAGGAAAATCATCATCTCGCTTTACGTCTAACAGCTAGGTCAGAAGCGAGGAATCACAATGTCATGCTTTACGTCTAACAACTAGGTCAGAAGCATGACTCATCTTGCTTTACGTCTAACAACGAGGTCAGAAGCAAGGAACACATCAACATCTCGCTTTACATCTAACAACGAG
>JASDQU010104945.1:24381-68194 GCA_032191745.1 Picea mariana
TTCTAGGAACTACCCTCACGGATTCTGTAATCCTAGATTTTCAGGTTCCTCTTCATATATATCTTCAAGATGGCATCTTCTTAAGTGTTGCTTCTTCATCAAAGGTCACATCCCTCTGGTTTCTTTCCGGTGGACATTTCTTTCGGGGTCTTGAACCCAAGTGTGCTATGGGATAATCGGTTCTGCACATAAACAACTGTCATTGCTGCTTCTGCCCATAAGCACATAGGAAGATCTTGATCTTCACAGCTTCCAGCATGGTTATGTTCTTCTGTTCAGTTACACCGTTTTGTTGAGGATCTTGATCCCAACATCTTTGCAGAAGTTTCACGAGCTCTTTTGAGGTTTATTCTCCTCCATTATCTGACCTGAGTATCTTAATCTTCCTTACAGAAGGGTTCTCTTATCAAGGCTTTTGAATTCCTTGATCTTGCTGAGCACTTCAAATATATCCAGTTCTTTTACGAGAATAATCATTAGTGAACGATACATAGTATACATACCCATTAATGGAGGATGATGGCATTGGGCCACACACATCTGGATTAATGAGCTCTAGGACTCCTTCAATTTGTTGTCCCTCTTCGGAAACGGGTTCGTGATGCTCTTCCCTTATGCACATCCATTGCATATGCCTTTCCTGATCAACCTTGAGTTCTGGTAAACCTGTGACAGATTTGCATATGTATGGTAGCGTCTTGTAGTTGAAGTGAGCTAATCTTCTAGAGTTCACATGGATTCTTCAATAGCGTGGGTCATGGCAGCTTCTGAGTGACCCACCTTCTTCTTTTAAACTGATGATTGCTTCATTTATGATCTCTCCTTTAGCACGTTGCCTTCTGCAACCTTCGCTATAGCTTCCTCATGTGACCTGGAGCAAGGTCAACAAAACAACAAGAAAGAATAATATCCTTCTTGATAATATAAAGCAATAGCACGAACAATCATCACAATAACTCTTTTAGAGCTATTACTTATAATTTAACAAAGATTATAGGTAAGGAATACAATATGAAATGAGGTCAATACTCTCATAGTGTAGTGAACAAGCATTCTTCCATGGCAACCTAGAACTAACACACGAGGTTTCTCCTAGAGGAGGTGTTAGTTGTATCAGGCAAAGTATTTACCTCTATATGCTCACATGCTATCAAGTATAATAATTTACGACGAATGCTATTTCAATTATAGTCATAAGCTTATCATGTGTACGTTTGAATCTTAATTAATCAAACCTGGAGCCTTGTCCTCAAGAATGAGTGCTTGCTTTTCTTACAGGTCTCCTTCACTCAAGTGATGAGTGCTTTCTTCAACCTATCTTATGTACTAAGACAATACGCTAACTTGACAAAAGGTTAGGTTAGAGGATAAGCTCTATGATCAACTTTCAATTCTTCTAATAATTTGATCATAGCTTCAACATGCAACACTGATAATGTCATGACAAATAGATGTATATCAGAATAATCACACCTGGGTTGCATCATTCCTCTGAATGTGTTGGATCTTGAGATCCTTCTGGATCTGTGGCAAGAGATCCCTTCTCCCGCAAATACTCTTTAGGGTTTAACCATTAAACATATGTGAGTACATACCTCACATAGCATTTGCAAGTAGTGGCTCCATCTGGTAGCAGCAGTAATCATTGCCAACTCTTGAGAAAATTTCAAGGGTGATTGCAACTGGTTCTACGGCTGCAACTGCAACTGGTACTGCAGCTGCAGCTGGTTCTGAGACTGCAACTGCAACTTAGGGTTTTATGAGGAAACCCTAATTTTTCAAACTTCGAGTTTTGAAAATCTGATCCAGGGGATAGATGTGCTGAGCTGAGGCGAGTTAGCTGGTGCAGTCAGAATTTCGAAAATCCAACTTTTACCCCCTCAAACTTGATCTGCGGATTTCTGGACTGGTGCTTCTGGTTTTCTGGTACTTTTGGTACTCTAGTACTTTTGGTACTTCTGGTACTCTGGTTTTCTGGTTTTCTAGTACTTTTTGAAACTAGGGTTTCACTTTCCGGGAGATCCAGCCATTGAAAAGGTGTGCTCTAAGTGCCAAAATGATCCTTGGGGGAGGGCACAACTTTCTAGGTGGTTAGGGAGCTGAAAAGATTCACTTTTGAAAAACCCTAATTTTTGGGTACGGTAACAGTGACGTTTTTCCTCTTGCAAATTGTGTTTCCTTCAGGTTGGCTCTGAAATCATGTTAATGTTTATGCCATTATTATAGTTCTTTGCATTTCATTAGATAAGAGCGTAATAAGAACAAGATCACTGAGAAATACACATTCACAAGAGACACAACATTTATCCTGGGAAACCCTCTAGGGGAAGAAAACCCAGCAAAAACTTCCTTATCATAAATGGCTTGTAAAATGTTCAAGAGATAACTCAAACCAATACAGATAGTCCTCCCCAAGAGATGTGCCACTCTTCTCCTCCTCTCTCTGGTAATTGCAGCTTGTCTCATAAGAGAAATGAGCAAGTGAGTTGTGTGTTAGAAGTGAGGCGCTAGCCTCCTATATATACAAAACTAGCACGTGTGAAAGGGCACCACTGGCAGGGCCGACCTCTCACTCTGGGTGGGTAAACCCACCTTTAATTAATTATGGGTCTTCAATAGTCACTGTTGGAGCCGACTTCTTGTTCTGCCCTTTATAATTGTCCGATGACCAATCCGCAAAAGGGGATTTGGTCCTTATACAATTACCAACATGATTAATCCATAATGGGGATTAATCCTAACAATAATAATAATAATGACATGATTAATACGCAATGGGGATTTAATCCAATGAATAAAATAATAATAAGAATGCTCTTCGCAATTACATTACTTCAACAATTATTAGCCATTTAGGTACCATAATTGATAATTTGATAAGTTATAACCATCGTTGATCATTGATAAATTTGAAGATTGTTTCAACATGAGCATGTAGAAGGTCGTAACCTCGTTTTTTATGAGCATGCATGGATTTTATCACACTCTCCAATCTTGTTCAATAAATTAGAATGGATGTAGACTAGATCTTTTACCTTCTTGCATGCCAAGTTGTTATGCTTTCCTGAATGGATATAGTTGTGTATAATATTTCTCATGTGCTAATGAAATTGGTATCCATCTTAAAATATAGGCCTTAGTAGCCTTAAAAAGATAAAAACTAAAATTTAGAAACCTTGCAATGGCATTAAAAAAAAATGGAGTGGAAGACCCACACACTTACCATCACAAGTTACAAGGCACACCCAAATCCATTGAAACCATTCGAGTAGGACACCCAAAGGAATTGAAACAAATCAACAAGAGCATTCTCTAAGTAAACTTCTTTTACAAATTTATTAAATGTAAAAGAGCTTAAATTTCTTGGAACTTAACATATGCAAAAGATAGACATATTACCTTCAACAACCATACAAGTTATTCAATGACTTTTGTGAAATTCAATGGTTATTAAGGTTACTCATCAACATAACAAGCAACGATGCATAATGGCAAATTAATATCGTAAAATGACAAGCATCAAGCATTCCAATCAAGAATTGATAAAAGACATTGAGACCTTTTCGGTGCTCACCTTTCACTCCCAACCACAAGAACATCACATGTATTGGTTGGTTTTGTTTTATCCTCATAAAAATGTGCTTATATGAAACACAAAAATAGTTTCTAATATCAATGATTTTTAGGGAACATTGTACTCTCACAAATATTGGCCAAATGAAAGTATAAAGCAATGAAAACGAACAACATTAAAGATAATGGAAGTTACATTGACTCCAATAGCCTTTGAATTTTTCTTCGTGAATTCCCTAAGTTGTCCTTCCCAATGCACCCAATGTAGTTTGTTGCACAAGGAATTTGGAGCATCCACTACAAAATATAATCCATAGAAAATTACTTGATCAGAGACTAAGAGAACTAATAACATTTGAATAAAATAATAGAATTGTGTGTTGTTTATAAACCCTACAATATTTCTCAAAGATCACACATAGATGGAAAGGGTGCTCAAACTTTCACTCATAAAGGTGACCTATTATTGTTGCATTTGATGTTAATGCACATGATGTTTTCTATATGAAAATGTTGGAAGAGTTTTCCTCTATTCAATACGTTGTTTTTTTAACAAAAATTAATAATTTTAATATTAAAATAAGGTTGTGGTCGAACCAGACAACAAAGTACATAACAACAAAATCCTAGCCAAAACCAATAGTTCAAAATGATCTAAAACACCAAAAAGATTGTTCAATTTGAAGTTGATATTGTTGTCCTATGCCTATGATTATTAACACGACAGATATAATGCGAGATATATTGACTTAGTATTAAAACTACACTACAAAACATGATTAAGACTAACACCAACCTCACATTTCACCCCCAAGACAATTGAGTGCTTGAACATCTTGGCTAAAAATGTTGAATTGACCATTCCCAAGACAAAATTTCGAGTTGAGAGATCAGAGTATTAAATCATTGTAGTTTTCTCTCTAAAATATGTGATGGAACATGATGAGTTGAGCCTACAAAAGAAATTGGGATTTGGGTAGAGGATTTCCTATTGTCAAGATATTGAAATAAAAAGAAAATAACCAAAATAGAAATAACACATGACAAGATATCTCAACAACTAGAAGTTACAACCAACCAAACATATATCATCATGGATCATGACATTGCCTTGACAATAACACACAAATGATGCCTTGATAATGAAAAAATCATGGATCACCTATTAAAATATGATATTGATCAGTGTAACATCCCCATTATAATCCCCAGTTTAATTAATGCTTATGTGGATAAAATATGTGGCTACAACCAAGCGATGTAATATGCGAATTGTATTTCAATGTTTTAATAATAAAAGTGTGATGTCAGGTGCTAAGGGGACAATGGACAAGAGATGGGGGATGAATTAATCCACAAGAGAGGGGAGTGTCTATGATAATGGCCAAGAGGGGTCCAAGGGGGGATTACCCATGTATACAAATTCAACCAATTTTCCTAAATTTTTCTATTTGAATATGAACCCTCCCATTTCTGATTGAGTGTTCCCAAATTCAATCATTGAATACATGTAAGAGAGTGGGTGCGAGTGGTCACATCCTGAAGTTATTGGGCACATGGGGGTTGAGTACACTTAGCTTGGGGATGAGTGTGAGTCAAGAAAGGCAAGCCACAAGAGAGGAAATTCGTATGGGTTGGGACGATAATTTTTAGTCAGTGAAGTTTTGTGCATGGGAAGAAAGGAGAGAGAAAGAAAGAGATCTTGGAGCTGGTGCAACCATGGAGGGCGAATTCTAGAGCAGGCTGGAGTGTAACTGGAGAGAATTAAAGCTGGAAAACGGAAGAGCCAGGTTGTCAGGCATGAAGAGTGAACTCATGTATGAGTTGCACTAAAACAACAAGTGTTTGTTATTGGTTTGTTGATACTTTTCCTAGCAGCAAGTTCTCTTGACTTCCCAGCTGAGAAATTCCTAGCTACATATGCAAGAGAGACTCTGATAAACGAATGACACATTCATTGGGTTATCCCTGATAAACGTATGGTGCATCCCTTGGGTTAACCCCGATAAACAAATGGTACATCCCTTGGGGTTATCCCCGATAAACGGATGGTACATCCCTTGGGTTATCGCTGATAAACGGATGGTACATCCCTTGGGTTATCCCTGATAAACGAATGGTGCATTCCTTGGATTGGGCGGGTCAAGAGGAAGAGAGATGGTAGAAAATTAGAATAGTTGTAGGAGAATATCAATTGGGTTATGAGTTTTATGAGTTGCGAGTAGACTCTGAGAGACCACCCTCTTTTGTGGATTACTAGCCTCAGCTCGGAGGTGATTGGCTATTGAGACTTGGAACAGTTAGTCTATGGTTGGGTGGAACATTCGTCCCAAGCAACTAGTTGCACAATTCTTGTTTAAAGACGAGTGTTTTATCTTGTACTGAGTTATCTACATGTGTTATTGTTGTGCATGAACTCTGCGTAAATGAGAATGAATTATATGTTGTTGTAATGAGCAGTTTAGCTGCATTTCATTTTGATTACTAGCATTATTTAGATGCATATGTTTTATGGTTATAGATAGTAGCTAAATTTGTTTTAAATTTGTAGTTGTAAGCTAAAGGAAATTGGCTAACGATAAAAGAATTACTTAAGTTAGCATAAATTTCATTTTTATGTGTATATGCACCGTAATGTCCCTCAGTTGAGTTGGGGAACGTTACATTTGGGTATCAGAGCTATAATCAAGAGAGTTTTGTGTGGCATGGCCCAACCTATGTGGTTAGGTACATTACAAAGTGGTATCAAAGCCCGATTTCAACGTTGAGCTTGGATGGGCCGAGTCAGCAAAATGTTGAAGTGGAAAATTGCAGAGAATTAATTATGGAGTATGTCTGCAACTTGTTTTATTAAATTACTGTAGTAAAATTGAGAGAAAGTCCATCGATAATGTGAAGAATTGAGCCTCTTTAGAAAATTCAAACATAAGCAAAATCAGAAAATTTTGGGTATTTTTTCATACAATGACGTCGACATGACGTGGAGGCCACATGTCAGTTGACGTGGTAGAATAAAGACTTGTATTGCCATGGTGGCAGGTACATGTTGGATGGGATGACAGTTGACAGGTGATGTGGAGCCACGTGGTAGGCCAACTGTCAGTCCCACGAAATTGTGGTAAGATCTTGGAATTTGTCTATGTGTTAAGCTATCACGAGTCTGCGTAGATGGAAAAATGGTTAAGTGATGAGACTTCTTGTACTGACTTATGAAAGGAAGGTTACAAGATTATGAGTCCACAAGTCCTCAGTCCACCACCCGCAAGCTTGTGAATACTGTAAGAAATCTAAGTATAAGTGCAAAGTGAGTGCGACGGAACTAGGGGTTGCAAATTGGAGCAAATGAATAACTGTTGGAAAGTTGCTTAGAAAGTGAATGCATTTAAGGAATCCTACTTGAAAGAAGTGCATTAATATTCTTCATAATTTAAAATGAAGAATGACCTGCAATCTAATGGATAAATATTTTGCAATATGCCTAATTCTAACAACAATTATTGTATGCACATTCTTGTAGAATTAGAGATACGTAAAAAACAGACTTTAGTTCCTACATGAGAACTAGAGACATGGAGGATGCTCAAGGGTTTTACAGCCATGAAGAAGAAATTGGAGGTCTACATACCGGCATGGGTAATGCTAAGACTGAGTCTAATGGGAGAAGAGATAGGTTGGGGACAATAACTATGAGAAGCCTGCAAAAAGAAGTGTAGAGCTATAGGGCCGATAATGAGAGGATCGGGAAGGCTCAAAAAGAGATACTTCAAAGCCTAAATATGCTACAGAAGCAAGTTAATAAGGACTCTGGCAGCAAGCAAGCAACCAATGCTAGATAAGTATCAACATCAAGATCCCATAGCAAAAGAGATGATAATGAGAATGATAGGTAGTCAAGAAGCATGAGTAGACGCCATCATTTTCCAAGGCATTCCACCAGAAGAACTCATGCAAGCTCAGGTCCAAGGAGAAGCCCAAGTGTGTCTCCTGTTCGGAGGCAAAGGAGAAGACATGAGGAAAACATCTTTCAGGGTGAACTCGGGAAGATTAAGCCACCAACTTTCAATGGTCAGCATATGAAAGGAGAAGATGCAGAGACCTGACTGTTGGAAATGAAGAAATATTTCCAGCTACATGATTACCCCTCTCGGGTAGAAGCTAGAATTGCCACGTATCACTTGCAAGGGGAGAAAACCATGTGGTGGGATCAACTTAAGCAAGCCAAGAACCTTGATGAGAAAAGAATCTCATGGAGGCAGTTCAAGGGATATTTCCCAGAGAAATATTTTTCTGAGCATTACTATGAAAGAAAGATGAAAGAGTTCTTTGAACTCAAGTTGGGAACCATGGCAATGGAGGAATATGAGAAGCAATTATTTGAATTGTTGAAGTAAGTTGACTTCATCAAGGATGAGAAAGTTAAAATTTAAAGGTTTCTAAGTGGGTTACCCTCTTTCTACAGTGATAAGATTCAATATGACAACCCCAAAATGTTGGAGGAAACCATAATGAAGCAAGGAAAGATTCAAGGCATTCCAAGAGCTATAGCTAATAGAGAGATTTCAGCTATGCATTTGAAGAAGAGCTTCAGGAAAGGATGTCAGATGTTTGCAACCCATATGGAGGAGGCAACCAAAGACAAAGTGACAAGCATTGAAGACCATCTAGTTTTAAGGGATTTTGAAGATGTTTTTAGAGAAATTCTGGGACTACCACTAAAAAGAGATATTGATTTCTCTATTGATTTGGTGCCAGGAGCTGCCCCAATGTCTAAGACACCTTACAGAATGGGTACACCAAAACTAAAAGAGTTGTAGATGCAGCTTGAATAATTTTTGAAGAAGTGTATATACGCCCAAGTGTGTCACCTTGGGGAGCCCTGGTTCTTTTTGTGAAGAATAAGGATGGAACCTTAAGGTTGTGTATTGATTTCAGACAACTTAATAAGGTCACCATAAAGAATAAGTATCATTTTCCAATAATTGATGATTTGTTTGACCAACTGAAAGGTGTATGAATATTTTTGAAGATTGACTTGAGATCAAGCTATCATTGAGTAAGGATAAAGGAAGAAGACATCAACAAGACAACATTCAGAGCAAGATATCGACATTATGAATTCACGGTAGTGACATTTCAGTTATCAAATGCCCCAACGGTTTTTATGTGCCTAATGAATGGAGTGTTCAGGGATTACTTGGATAAGTTTGTGATTGTGTTCTTAGATGATACCCTCGTCTATTCTAAATCAGAAGAAGAACATGAGCAACATTTAAGAATGGTGTTGTAAGTTTTAAGAGAGCATAAATTGTATGCTAAGTCAAGTAAGTGCATCTTTTACCAAAAGAAGATTCATTACTTGGGGCATATAATTTCAACAACATGGATAGAAGTTGACCCTCAGAAGATAGAGGCCATTAGAGGATGGCCAACGCTAAATAATGTGACAGAGGTCAAATCATTCATGGGTCTTGCTAGTTATTACCGAAGATTCATAAAAGGGTTCTCAAAGATTGCAAGTCCAATCACTTCTTTGCAAGATAAGGGAGTGAAATTTGAATGGACTTCCAAGTGTGAAGAGAGTTTTCAACAATTGAAGGAAATATTGACAAGTGCACCAATATTGAAGATTGTTGATCCAAATGAATATTTTGTTGTATGCACCGATGCATGCGATGAAAGACTCGGTGGATTTCTCAGTCAAAGGGACCATGTGGTATGCTATGAGTCCAGAAAATTAAAAGAGCATGAGAGGAATTATGTTGCACATGACTTGGAGTTAGCAACTATTGTACATGCATTAAAAATGTGGAGGCATTACCTTATGGGTAAAAAATTCGAGCTAAGAACATACCATTGTGGTCTGAAACATTTGTTTGGACAACCGACACTAAATGCCAAACAAACTAGATGGCTGGAATTTTTGAGTGAATATGACTTCGAAATTAAGCATATAAAGGGCAAGGAAAATCAAGTAGTTGATGCACTCAACATAAGAGCTCATGAAGTGCATGTGGCAACCATCAACATTTACAAGACAAATTTGAAAGATCAAAAGTATTGCAACAACAAACTCAGATCAACACTCTGTAAAAATAAAGGCACATTACAACAAAACAAGTTTCAATAGAAATTTAATTATTATGAGCTGAAAGAAAATGAATTCTCATGTACAAGGGAAAAGTGTATGTGATGAATTCCAATGAGCTGAAAAATGCAGCTCTGAAGGAAATGCACAATGTGCCATATGTCGGGCACCCAGGATATCAAAAGACAATTGTAGCAGTAAGAAACCAGTACTTTTGGATGAGAATGAAGAAAAAAGTGGCTAATTACATAGCCAGATATCTAGAATGCCAAAAAGTGAAGACAAAACATAGACACCCAACAGGTTTGCTACAACCATTGCCCATTTCAGATTGGAAGTGAGAAGTAGTTACAATTGATTTTATTACTAAGCTACCCAGAACAGTGAAGTAACATGATTCCACCATGGTGGTGGTGGTAAATTGACTAGAGCAACACATTTTATTCTAGTAAAGACTACACATAAGGCAACATATATCGTAGAAATTTATATAAAGGAAGTTGTTGGGTTACATGGAGTGCTTAAGACAATAGTTTTAGATAGAGATCCAAAGCTTGCTTTGAATTTTTGGAAAGGTTTGTTCAAAGGATTTGGAACAAATCTAAATCTTAGTACAACGTATCATCCAAATTCATATGGGCAAACCAAAAGGATCAACATGATAATTGAGGACATGCTTAGAATGCATGTGATGAATCAACCATCAAAGTGGGAAGATTATATTCATTTAGTTGAATTTGCCTACAATAATAGGTAATAGGTATCAGGCCTCATTGAAGATGAGTCTGTTTGAAGCATTGTATGGCAAAAAATGTAACACTCCAGTGAGTTGGGATAATCTAGTAGACAGAGCAGTTGTTAGGCCAAATTTATTGAAGGAAATGGAAGAGTAGATGATAAGGACAAAGCATAATTTAAAGGCTACCCAGGATAGGCAGAAAAGTTATGTAGACAAGAATAGAGTTTTCAGAGATTTTAAAGTAGACGAACATGTGTTTTTGAAAGTGAAGGCAAAGAGAAGTTCACTAAGATTAGGGAGTTTCACGAAGTTGGCAGCGAGATATTGTGGGCCTTTTGAAATATTAGAAAAGATAGGGCCAGTTGCGTACATGCTAGTGCACAATGAGAGTGCACATTGTATTTCATGTATCATTATTAAAGAAGTATGTACCTGATCCTAACCACATAATTTATTGGAATGTGATCCAGGTGGAGCACGGAGGGGATTTCCAGGTGGAACTAGTACACATCCTAGACCGGAAAGTCAAAGTGCTCAGGAACAAAGCCATAGGGATGGTAAGGGTTCAATGGACCTGCTACGGTCCTAAAGATGCTATATGGGAGCATGACGAAAATATGTGCGAAGAGTACTCACAAATTTTTGACAATTTTGAAGAAGGCAGAATGCAAGACTCCATTTTGGAAAGCTAGAGTCCTGGAACCACATCTTAGAGTCCTATCCAACTGCATTGGGGACCTTGATAAACAAATGGCTCATTCCTTGGGTTAGCCTTGATAAAAAGATGACACATCCCTTGGGTCAACCCTGATAAACAAATGGTGCATTCCTTGGGTCGACGAGTTGGGAGGAGCAAGAGATTGATGGTTGGAGTTGCTGCTGGAGTTGTTAAATTGCATAATTNACGACGCACACTTGTAGGGGAGGGGGAATGTAACTTCCCCATTATAATCCCCAGTTTAATTAATGCTTATGTGGATATAATATGTGGCTACGATCAAGCGATGTCATATGCGAATTGTATTTCAACGTTTTAATAATAAAAATGTGATGCCAGCTGCTAAGGGGACATGGACAAGAGATGGGGGCTGAATCAATCCACAAGAGAGGGTAATGTCTAGGATAATGGCCAAGAGGGATGCAAGGGGGGCATTACCCATGTATATTAATTCAACCCATTTTCCTAAATTTTGTTATTTGAATATGAACCCTCCCATTTCTGATTGAGTGTTCCCAAAGCCAATCACTAAATACATGTAAGAGGGTGGGTGCAGATGGTCACATCTCGGAGTTATTGAGCACACGGGGGTTGGGTACAATCAACTTAGGGAAGAGCGTGAGTCAAGAAAGGCAAGCGACAAGAGAGAAAATTTGTATGGGTTGGGATGCCAGTTTTTAGTTAGTCAAGCTTTGTGCATGGGAAGAAAGGAGAGAGCAAGAAAGAGAGCTTGGAGTTGGTGCAACCATGGAGGGCGAATTCTAGAGCAGGTTGGAGCATAACTGGAGCGAATTGGAGCTAGAAAACTGAAGAGCTAGATTGTCAGGCCAGAAGAGTGAACTCTCGTATGAGTTGCACTAAAACAACAAGTGTTTGTTGTTGGTTTGCTGATAGTTTTCCTAGCAGCAAGTTCCCTTGAGTTCCCAACTGAGATATTCCTAGCTACTTGTGCCAGAGAGACCCTGACAAAAGAATGGCACATTCCTTGGGTTATCCTTGATAAATAGATGGTACATCCCTTGGATTAACCTTGATAAACAAATGGTACATCCCTTAGGCTATCCCCGATAAACAAATGGTACATCCCTTGGGTTATCCCTGATAAACAAATGGTGCATTCCTTGGGTTGGGAAGGTTAGGAGGAAGAGAGATAGTAGAAAAATCAGAATAGTTGTAGGAGAATATCAGTTGGGTTATGGGTTTTATGAGCTGCAGGTGCACTGTGAGAGACCACCCTCTTTTGTGGATTACTAGCCTTAGCTTGGGGGTGGCTGACTGTTGATATTTGGAACAATCAATGTATGGTTGGGTGGAACGTCCGTCTCAAGCAACTGGTTGCACAATTCTTGTTTAAAGATAAGTGTTTTATCTTGTACTGAGCTATTTACATGTGTTATTGCTGTGCATGAACTATGTGTAAATGAGAATGACTTATATGCTGCTGTAATGAGCGGTTTACTTGCATTTTGTATTGATTATTAGGATACTTTAGATGAATTTGTTTTATGGTTATAGACATTAGCTAAATCTGTTTTAAATTTGTAGCAAAAGTTTCGTTTTTATGTGTATTTTGCACCCTAATGTCCCTTGGTTGAGCTGAGAAACGTTACATTTGGGTATCGGAGCTGTAATCGAGAGAGTTTTGTGTGGCGTGGCCCAACTTGGGTGGCTGGGTATGTCACAATCAAGGTCTTTATGGACCTTATATTATCTCAGTGGAATCAAGTAATAACATAACCACAACTCCTCTCTAAATTATTAATGGCTTGTACGCTTTTGAATAAATAACTCCTTAAGTGACCATTTTTGCAATTATTTTCTACGACCCCCAAAACGTGGAATTAACATAGTTACGATGTAGAAGAGTCATCACTTGAGAACATCTCAACACATAAAGTGTTTACACCCTATATAAAAACTATTGTAAACATAGTTAACATGTTATCCACATTTAAATGTGTTTACACTCTAAATGTCAAAAATGAGATAAAGATCTATGAACTTTCATAAGCCAAGTTTATAAGCCTTCCTTGTACATATGTTTCTATAGACAAACTTTCATTACTATTGTCCAATAATAATAATAATAATAATAATCATCATCTATTTTTAAGGTCACGACCAAACCACCACACCAAATTGGTGTATGAGACCCCCTTGTTTGTGGGACAAGGGACCCCCCTCCGCCCAACGATTTGATTGGTAAAGTCTATGGAAGTATACATACCCTACCCCCCTCTGGATTAAGCCCACTCGCGCTGTATTAAGAGGAAACACATGTTCTTAACCATTAGGCCCACTCACGCTGTATTAAGAGAATACAAATATAACTAAGAGAGTATAACTAAAAGAAAAATTATCTATTAATAAAATATAGTCATAAAAAATCTAACATAATTTAAAAAAAAAAATTAAAAACTAGATTTGATATTTTGCCAACTTCATATATTTACTTTATAACTTCAAGAAAACACAAATGAATTGTATATGAATTCTTTAAGGAGCTCCAAATGATTGGAGGAGGAAAACAGGGGGAGCTCCAAATGATTGGAGGAAAACAAAGGGATGGTGAGGGGACGCGACAATAAGAGAAAAGCACACTAACCGCGGAATAAAATGAAGGCGAATAGACGCAGTCAATCACTGTTGATTACGAAATAAAAGCAACTTATGAAAAAGTAAAAAACAAAAAACAACTTTCCAAAAAATGAAAAACAAAAAACAAAGATAAAAAAATAAAGTAAAACTTAAAAAACAAAAAAACAAGGATAAAAAAATAAAGTAACATGTATAAGTGAAAAATAAAGATAAAAAAATAAAGTAAAACTTAAAAAACAAAAAAAAAAATAAAAAAATAAAGTAACATGTATAAGAAGACAAGACTGAAGAATTTAGGTTTCCCTGGTACTTGGTTGAAATATGGAGAAGAGATGACTTCAATGATCGACTGGTCATTATATTAGTTCATTTTTCCTAGTTCATGATTTTTGTTATATCGATTGGTCTCCGCGGTACATTGTTGATCCGATTACAAGAAAAAACCAGAAAAGAAAATGAAGCAGCCGAGGTAAACAGAGGATTTTCGTGTGACTGTTCGTGCGTATTGATGTCACGCAGGTTTTCTTGAACGAACAGAACAAGCAAATAACAAGTTCAGCAGAGAGCAGAGCAAAGGGAGGTGTATTGATCTATCATCTTTTATCTCCTTTTTCTTTATTTTTTATTTGTTTGCTCTGCAGAAGAAGGGTATTGAGTTTGATCATTATGTGCAGGCAGATATTTGTATTGTTCCCGGGTTTGAGAAAAATATGAAAAGTTGCCATCATTTCCAGCCATCCTATTGACCTATATCTTGCTTTGTTGCCATAGATATAGTTAGGGTATCGATGTATGTATGAGAGCCCTTGTAAAATTTGCAGCGAATGTTTTATCTCACTTTGTAGTATTAACTTTCCTTATATAATTGCTTACCGTCCCATCACCGGCTTTTAATACACAAAATCTAAAATAAATATTTGCCATGCTACTCCCGAATCCCTATTTAGTTTATAGTTTTGTTATGTTTTGTTTCCATTGTTGTTGTAGTTGCGTCATGGGATTTATTTTTATTTGTAAGCGGTAAAAGCCCCCATCCCCTAAGTCTCTCATGGGATTTATCTTCTCTTTCTATCTCACACACAGGCGCGGTTGACAATGTAAAATAATTGTTAAATTCTCACATGCATGGTTTGTATGATGTTATTTATGTGTTTGTAAGTTTTCACTCTCACCCTTGCTTGTGTCTTGTGAGTAATCCTACATGGATAACAATTCTGGGATAAAAATTCTGAGATAAAGATGCTTGCTTGTGTGTTGTGAGTAATCCTTTATGGATAACAATTTTGGGATAAAAATTCTGAGATAAAGATGGTTCACGAGGCATTATCTGTGTCAAAAGCTTTGCTAATTCAGAATCGGACTTTGTGCAAGTCCCCGGGTTAATGTGATAGCATTCCCTAACACAAGACTACCAAATGCCATGGCTTGGGGCTTGTGTGCCCTCTCTAGCTTGCCATTGTTATCTCTGTGTTGTATGGCCATGTGTGTGGCCACTACTAATTGGAGTAAATTCGTCTTAAAAACCAATAAAGCTGTCAAAATTGCCCTAAATCATCTATAAAATTTTATATTTCCACTTGGACATACAACATTTAAACTGGGTGTCAAACTCCCTAAAAAAGATTCCCGTTAAGGCACATAAAGGAATGACAGCAAACATCAAGACGGTTCTTTTATGCCTCCACTGAGATTACACTTGCATTGGGAAAACAATCATCCTTATCATTCTCGAAGCCCCCCACGCATCATTCATTGGCTCCAGGCCAGGTAAAACAACATCCAAGTTCCAACTACTTTTTCTCAGGTTGTTTCTCATTCTCAGAAATTGACTCATTCTTAGAAATTGATGGCACAAGAGTTGAGAATTTATCATTTAATGGCCATGTAGGAGGATCTGCGTGGCCAACTGTGGCGATGCTATATGCTCTCCCTCATGGCCTGACAAACTCTATGCCCAGGTCTTCCCTCACTCTTGGTGCAGTGCCCAGAACCTCTATTTAACTAATTTGTAAGCCAAACAAGAAACAGAACAAAGAAGGCATCCAAATAAACCTGCGCTTGAGACCCAGGACAAAGTTTTAAACATGCAAACAACTATTAACATCCACAGGTATATAGTGAAACAGAACAGCTACAGAAAAACAGGGGATGAGAAAGGCAATCATCACACATAAGAATCCAGCTTTAAAATGAAGGCTAGTTTTCATCAAAATCACATATTAATTCAGTCTTAAATCCACAGCATAAAGCAGTTCCTTAGCCATATTTTTGCTATGCTCAGCAGAAAAACAGACCCTCCTCTCTTTTTCCCGTAATCATTTCCTTTCCACTTCATTTCTCCTTAAAACCAACCACTGAACTCACTGAAATACCCCCCTGAAACCCAACATTAATACCTATTTCTAATTTTAGATTGAATAATCATCTCACTCCTATATTGCGTAACCCAACTGGTGTTGGCCAGACAAATGCCCCCTAAAATCTCTCAATAACCAAGTGTCTAGTCCATAAATTCTTTAACAAAGTCAAATGGTTCATTTGTGGCTCTTCACCCCCTATTGGAAGAATGTTGTGCGTTCTCATTCAAATTTGAAATCAGGAACTTCTCTCCTCTGAGCTTCTTTAAATCTGGTTCTGAAATTCATTTGCTTTTTTCTTGTGGTTTTCCCTTCCATTTTACCAAATATTGTGTTGATGAATGCAGCTATGGGAGACATCCTCCAGCTTACAAACTTGTGAGATGTGGAACATGGCAGCTATGTGAGTCTTTCCCTCAGCTTACAAACCTGAGAGAAAGCCCCTAAGAAGGGTACGTGGTTCCTATCTGAGACAGAGCTAGAACGTAGAGATGACCTCCTCCATTCAGAGAGTTGAGAAGAACTCCAAATGATTCTCCAGTGGGAAAAGGCGATCTGCTGAGTTAGACGTGCCTGTGGCTGAGCAGAAGGTGAACGTGTGAAATCCCAAAATGCTGGGTGCATCATCATGAGAACATAAATGAAGATGATGTATTAGCCTCCTCTGAGCAACAGAGTTGATGATAAACTCCAAATGATTTTCCCGTGTGAGACAGAGGGAAAGAAGATCTGTTGAGTGGATGTGCCTGTGGACGAGCACAGGTGAACGTGTGGAGAACTGGTTCTTATGTGTGAGCTAGAGATATGGACATCCCTATGGATGTGCCCCTAGTGGATGAGCACTAGTGGGTGTATAAGATCCCTTGCTATATTGTTCAAGAGTCAGACCTGCCTGTAACCCTAATTGTAATGTAAAGGGTACAGGTCGACCCCACCTTAATGTGATTAATAATTAGTGTAAAAGGTAATTAATATAAAAGATAATTAATATGGAAATTCATAATTATATTTTGAGTTATTGAGGTCGGCCCTATTGTGCCAATAGACACATCATTTGATGTGACATGTCTTATATAAATAAAGGTGAATCCCCATTGAGGAAACACACTTATCATTGTGTCATCTCATGATTTTAGAAGTTGTGGTCTGAAATTATGAGAATTGCAGCACCCTCTTGTGTGCTAGTTTTGGTGATGGTGTGGGAGGTCTTTCTCTTGAGGAATATAGCAAAGGATTGGCTGGGTTTTCTTCCCTTGTTGAGAAGGGTTTCCCAGGATACATGTTGTGTTCTTGTGCATGGTGCTTCTTCTTGTGATCTTGGCTGCTACAACATTTATGGTTATGGTTAAATGATAAAATGGAATGAACTTCATGCTTAACCTAATACTTAAGAAAAATTAACATGGTATCAAAGCATAGGTCTTGAAAGAACCCATTGCACAAGCATCTTGCCAAGTCTCATCCTTTATCAAGCCATCTCTCCTCTTCTGCAGAACCGTACGACCCTCCTAGGGTTTCCAGAAATCCGTACGACCTCCTTCTCAGTGGTGATTTAGCCCTTAAAACTTGGACGTTGGGGCTACTTTCAGCATAGAAGAGTACGGCCTCTTCCAACGCATCTCCAGAGACTCTCAGAGTGACATTTCGAGCATTTTGAATTTTTGGCCCTAGGGTTTCTAGGTTTTGCCAATTTCTGCAGAAATTTCAGAATTAGGGTTTCTGCAAACCCATTGAAGGAGCTCTTCAGCTCATCAGTGTTCTACTATCTTTCAAAGGCTTATTGTTGGTAGTCATAAGTCCATCAAAACCTAAAAGTGCAAGCCTAGCCTAGCCGTTAGGTTTTCTAGCCTAGTTGACAAAGGGTTGTGAAGAATCTAAAATTATGATGAACAAAAACTATGATGGAAGATAAGCTTGATGGATCAAGCAACTTCAAAGTTCTTGAAAGACAAAACTTCAGAGGAAGACTTATTGTGGGTAATACAAAAGGGTTTACCATAGACATCTATAAATGAATGGAAGGAAGATGACGTCAGTACAAGGAAACCAATCACCTACTCAAGCCCTCACTTTGAAGGGCCAACTTCAAAATAACAAAGATGACAAAAGATGACATTGTGACTATCTGCTTCATAAAGATCTCATAGGATAGAGATCAACCAAAGAGCCATGGAAGAAATCATATCAACATTCTCAGGTATGCACTTGTATATATTATTTGTATCATTGTCATGAGTGAAATTGCAGGAGGAAGGAACCTTAACTGAAGTCATGGATCCAGAGGGATCTTAGTGCATTCAGAGAAACAACACACTCAAAGTAAAGACTCCAGGTTTGATTGTTGTAATTGTCATTCCTCTAACCTATATTTCTAAAAGTTTGCTACATTACAATTAGGTGGTGTAACTGTGACAATATTCCTTAAAATGTTTTGATTCTAGAGATGTACTCACTATTCTCCTTTAGGAGATATTCTTGTGTTGGTTCTTCTTGTTCTTCTTGTTTTCTTGTTCCAGATAGGTTAACAAGAAAAGAAGATGCTTATCCTTTAGAGGGAGTCACTTGGCTCAGAAGGAGCCAAAACCATTTGAGAAAGAAGAAGAATAGAACCATCATTGAGACAACCAATGCTACAAAGCATGATCAGAATCTTTCTAGGATTCCATGGGAAGAAGCATGCATGACACAGTATATGTGTAGAACAAGAGTCTTCACCAGACTTTGAAAAACATAACTCCCGAAGAAGTCTTCACCGGAATGAAGCCTGAGATTGAGCACTTCAGTTTGTTTGGGTGCCCAATGTATTTTCATGTACCCAAAGAGAAGAAGTCGAAGCTAGAAGAAAGGATACAGTGAATCTTCAAAGACATCCCTAGTCAGAGACAGATTGAGACAAGTAGAGACGTTGTCCTTGAAGAAGAGACAGTTTTTCAAAGACCTAGAGAATCTCAGATGGAGATTGACAATGAGACAATACCTTCTCCCCCTTCAGCAATTTAGAGGGAGACAGACATTACTTCAGGTTATCTAGGTTCCCCAGTTAATATGTTAAGAGATATTGCAGTAGAAAATAAAATGCCTACCTAGACTCACTCTGCAAGAGGCAGAGAAACATACAAGCCTCTCAAGGCACATTTCGAGAAATACAAAACGAGATCTATAGCCAAAGGTTTCTCATAAACAGAAGGAGTTGTCTATGATGAGACACTTGACCCAGTGAACCGATACACTTCCATCCGTACTACCATCCATGAGTTGGAAACCATATCAGATAGATAGATTCTTGATGAGTTTGGATTTCAGCAAGAATGTTGTTGATCCAAACCTATACAGTGTTGGTGACGAGAACCTGATCCTGATGACTTATTCAAGAAAACGTTGTTGTTGGATACAAGTAAATCCTTGACTTCTGAAATCGAGATGAAGAATCCAAGTATGATGCACTACTTCTTGGGACAAGAAGTGTGACAGAGGACCGATAAGATTTTCCCGAGTCAAGGAAAATATACAGTGAAAATATTAAAGAAGTTCAGTATGACAGAATGCAAAATCCACCGTGATGGATTTAAAGAAGAAGATTGATGATGATTCAGACGAGACTGATCCACAGCTGATTGGATCACTAATGTATCTGGTTAACACCAGATTGGATTCATACCATGCAGTGAATGTGCCTAGTCATTTCATGAGTCAACCAAGACAAACTCACTAGATAACAACAAAACACGTATTGAGATATATACAAGGCACAGTTGGATATGGCTTGAGATATGCCTCCAGTGTGAAACTGAGTTTGTAGGATATACCGATTCAGATTGAGTAGAAAGTACAGTGGACCGAAAGAACACATCCAGTTGATGTTCTACTGTGAAGTTTGCCATGGTTTCCTGATGCAGCAAAAAACAAAACTTTGTGGCCTTGAGTACCATAGAGGTAGAGTATATAAGCATCAAGTGTGCGAAGCAATGTGGCTTCACAAGCTTTTGACAGATTTACTTGACCATGAGATGGATCCTATGATGATGACCAAAAGCCGTGAGTAAAAGCTCCTTGAGAACCCAGTGTTTCCTGATGGATCGAAATACAATGAGATGAAACATTCTTATTTCATAGATATGATGCAGAGGAATATCATACACATGCAATACCTTCCTACACACGAGCAGATTACAGATATCTTCACCAAATTAACTTCGTGAAGAATGGCTCCCTAGTTGAGAGGGAGTGCCGATAACTCCAGCAAAGACAAAATTCAAAATACATCCGTGTGAGACTTGGCTTAATGAAGAATGCCTCCCTAGCTGAGAGGGAGTGTTGATGAATGCAGCGATGGGAGACATCCTCCAGCTTACAAACCTGTGCGATGTGGAACATAGCAGCTATGTGAGTCTTTCCCTCAGCTTACAAACCTAAGAGAAAGCCCCTAAGAAGGGTACGTGGTTCCTATCTGAGACAGAGCTGGAACGTAGATATGACCTCCTCCATTCAGAGAGTTGAGAAGAACTCCAGATGATTCTCCAGTGGGAAAAGGCGATCTGCTGAGTTAGACGTGCCTGTGGTTGAGCACAAGGTGAACGTGTGAAATCCCAAAGTGCTGGGTGTTGATGAATGCAGCTATGGGAGACATCCTCCAACTTACAAACCCGTGAGATGTGGAACATAGCAGCTATGTGAAGTCTTTCTCTCAGCTTACAAACCTGAGAGAAAGCCCCTATGAAGGGTTCATGGTTCTTGCCCGGGACAGAGTCAGGAATGTAAAGATGGCCGCCTCCATGACGTGAGTGAGAAGAACTCTAGATGATTATCTGATGTAAGAGCGATCTGTTGAGTTAGGACGTGCCTGTGGCTGAGCATAAGGTGAACGTGGGAAATCCCAAAGGTACTGGGCACATCATCATGAGAACAAAAATGAAGATGATGTGATGGCCTCCTCTGAGCAGCAACATAGTTGACGAGAAGACTACAGATGATCCTCCTGTAGGTGGTAGTGGGAAAGTAGATCTGTAGAGTGGACGTGCCTGTGGACGAGTGAAGACCTGGTTCATTTGTGTAATGCAGTGAATCAGGTCCATGGCATCCCTATGGATGTGCCCCTAGTGGATGAGCACTAGTGGGTGTATCGGATCCTTTGCTATATATTGTTCAAGAGTCAGACCTACCTGTAACCCTAGTTATTGTGTAAAGGGTACAGGGCGGCCCTACCTTTTGTGTCTAAAGATAAACTGTAAACGATAATTAATATTAATATTAATAGTAATATTAATATTAATTATTATAATAATAAATGAATAATATATCTAAGTGAGGTCGGCCCTATTGTGCCAATAGTCACTTTAGTTGATAGGACAAGTCTAATATAAGTAAGAGGAAATCTTTCATTGTAGACACACAGACACTTGTGAGTTCGAAAATTTCAGCAAGTACTTCTCTTTGGCAAAGGTGCGCACCTCTCTTAGGCGCTAGTGTTCTAGGGCTTAAGCACCCTCTTGTGTGCTAAGTCATTCTTGGTGGTGAAAGGTCTTTCTCTTGAAGAATATAGCAAAGGATTTGGCTGGGTTTTTCTCCCTTGTTTGAGAAGGGTTTCCCAGGATATATCTTGTGTTCTTGTGCATGGTGTTTCTTCTTGTGATCTTGGTTGCTGCAACATTCTTGTTTATGATTAAGACACGATGAAATTGAAATGAACTACATGCTTAACCTAGCTTATGAAAAATCAACACTGGGTGCATCGTCATGAGAACATAAATGAAGATGATGTATTAGCCTCCTCTGAGCAACAGAGTTGATGAGAAACTCCAGATGATTCTCCTGTGTGAGACAGAGGGAAAGAAGATCTGTTGAGTGGACGTGCCTGTGGATGAGCACAGGGTGAACGTGTGAAGAACTGAGTCTTTTGTGTAATGCAGTGAGCCAGAGATATAGACATCCCTATGGATGTGCCCCTAGTGGATGAGCACTAGTGGGTGTATAAGATCCCTTGCTATATTGTTCAAGAGTCAGACCTGCCTGTAACCCTAATTGTGATTAATAATTAATGTAAAGATAATTAATATAAAAGATAATTAATATGGAAATTATTAATTATATTTTGAGTTATTGAGGTCGGCCCTATTGTGCCAATAGACACATCATTTGATGTGACAAGTCTTATATAAATAAAGGTGAATCCCCATTGAGGAAACACACTTATCATTGTGTCATCTCATGATTTTAGAAGTTGTGGTCTGAAATTATGAGAATTGCAGCACCCTCTTGTGTGCTAGTTTTGGTGATGGTGTGGGAGGTCTTTCTCTTGAGAAATATAGCAAAGGATTGGCTGGGTTTTCTTCCCTTGTTGAGAAGGGTTTCCTAGGATACTTCTTGTGAACTTGTGCATGGATCTTTTTCTTTTGATCTTGGTTTGCTGCAGTAGTTATGGTTCAAGTAATTGTTGACAGAAAATTTAAAAGGAATACATGAGCCATAGCTCACTAAAAATCTAACATATTGTTTGTAACTTGCATGTCTTGTCTTGGTAATCTCCTTGTCCATTGCCTCTTCTACTTCCTCAGGTTTATATCTGGACAGTTGTTTCCTCCATGCTATTGGCTCTTCATCTTCTTCATTAACTTCGGCTTCATTTCCTTCTTGATATTGATACAAGTCGGGAACATTGAAAATATGAGATATGTCAATGCCTTCAGGTAGCTCAATCTGATATACATTGTACCCAAATTTCTTCAAAATCTTACATAGCCCTATCTTCTTGTACTTCAATTTGTTATATTCTGCTTGGGGAAAGTTGGAAACCTCTCCTCCTTCAAAAATGCTGTCACTAAATATCCAATCTCAAACTCTTTCCATATTCTTTGTATTGTAAATTTCTTTGCTCCACACATTTCTTCACTTCCTCCAGTAACTGTTGCATCTGTTCTGTGTATTCTTCTGCATCATCGCTATTTCTTCCCTTAATTGGCCAATTTACCAAGTTTATAGTTCCCTTTGGATTCTTCCCATGCGTTATCTGGAATGACGAGAACCCTGTACTATATTTATGGAGCTGTTATATGCAAATTCTGCCTGAGGTAGTACACTATCCCATTGCTTTGGTTTCCCCGGCTAGACAGCTCAATAGATTGCCAAGTGATCTGTTAACGACTTCTGTCTGCCCATCAATTTGTGGGTGATATGCCAAACTGAATTGTAACCTGGTATTCATCTTTTTCTAAAGAGTTTTCCAAAAATAGCTGAGGAATTTAGTGTCTCCATCTGAAATAGTGCTTCTTGGCATTAGGTAGGCCATGTATCCTCAAAATTTCTTTGAAAAATAATTCAGCAACTTGCTGAGCATCATTAATCTTCCTAGAAGGTAGGAAATGGGCCATTTTGGAGAATCTTTCAATGACAACAAATATAGAATCGAATCCCTGTTGGGTTCTAGGGTCCCAAAACAAAATTCATAGAAATGTCCTCCCATGGTTTCTTAGGCATGGGTAATGGAGTATACAACCCTGTGTTTTGGCTTCTCCCCCTTTGCCTATTGACAAATCTTACACCCTTTTTTATAATTTTGCTATAATCTATCCTTAGAGAGGGCCAATAATACTGCTCTGCCACTGCTGCCAAAGGTTTGTCTCACCCAAAGTGGCCTACCAATCCTCCACTATGCAGTTCTCTGATCAGTTGCTCCCTCAATGAACTTGCTGGTATATATAGCTGTTTTCTCCCAAATAGCAGGTCACCATGCAGAAAATAATCCAGATATGGAGTTCTATCAAATTCGGTTGGGTTCCTGCAAACCTGTGTGGAAATTTCATGCACTCGGCCAATTAACGCAAAACTGAAATTTCACCTTCTGCCTCGAAGGTTTCCTGGATCTTAGCACTAGAATTTTCAACCTTTAGGATTGCTGCTATAAATTAGAATATAAAACAGTAGCGGAAAGATAACAACAATTCACTTAACACAGCCCCAAACTTCCCGGCAATTCAAGGAAAAAAGATACCAAACAAAGAGATAAGTTTCAGCCCCAAACATCCCGGCAATTCAAAGAAAAAAGATACCAAACAAAGAGATATGTTTCAGCCCCTTTTAGGGCAACTTATCAGCCAATAATCAGATCTGAAAATGCACTTTTACAGTAGTAATTACAGCAGTATAACAGCAGTAAAATCAGCCCCTTGTATTCGTCCTTAGATGTCAAATCACTTAACAATTTGCCCTTTTACTTATATCCAATCAATAAGACACAAATGACTGTAAATAGCAAAGCATAAAGAACATATATAGCTGAAATTCAAATCTGCAAATGATACAAGATGTGGACAGCTGGAAACTCATATATAACCTGAAGTTGAAGTACAAGTACATATCATAGCCTTTTCTTAAGGCTAGTACAAAAACTCCAACTATCCAAAAAGCCCTAGCTAGGGTAAATCCAAATGCAAGAATCTTTTTGACACAATCTCCAAGGCAAGATGTCCTTAGGGTTTTCTCTCAAAACCCTAATCCCCAATCTCCAAGGGATAATCCCTAACTCTAGAACTCCAAGATGCTCCAAGAAACTCTAGGAAGGCCAAGAAACCCTAGCGCCTCAAAAGAGAGAGAGAGAGAGAGAGAGAGAGAGAGAGAGAGAGAGAGAGAGAGAATACAAGTATAAGTGAAGACTTAAGGGAGAGAGAGATGAAGTGCATACTCTCTTCTCTTAGTCACATCTCATCACAAGAGTGAAGACAAGTGAGTGAATGAATATGTTAGATCGTCATCTCCAACATCTCCTCCACAAGAGCAAACACCAGTCACAAGAGAAAACTACAAACCAAGACACCATCTTTCCCTTCCATAGCTTCTCCCAGTGTTTCCTCACGAACTTATAGCAAATCTTTCCAAGAAGACAAATACAAAGAGAGATACAATGATGATTGAATGGAAAGACTCTCTCCTTCCTCTATTTATATGAGAGATAAGGGAGGCCAATACTATTATGTGGGCCTAAGCCCTTATAAGAAACCTACATGAGTTCTTGTAGGCGACACACGTGAGATGTCCACTCTAGAGTACAAGTGTCCTGTTCCAATGGCAATTTCGTGCACAACAATGACTCTGAGGTGATGTAGCTACACAAGGCAAGTCCACGCCACTCCATTAGGGGCCTCCACAGACTCTCTATTCTACAAAGCAATGTACTCCACTGGTTCAACTACCCCTTGCAAGAACATTGTCAAAGCCCTAGGTGCCCCTCAACCATCTCCAATCCTTCATGTAGGAAACCAAGCTGCCACATGTCAACTAGGGCTTGAAGCCCTCCTCTATGATGCACAATGTGCACATCCCTTGTGGCTCCTCCATGAGGCCTTAATGAAGGGCATGCACCAAACTACCAAGAGATCTCCAACACCCAAGGGATGAACATTGAGCCTAGAATCAACGAAGGTCAAGCATCTACTGAGCAAGCTATCTCAGTTGTGCATATACATCACGGACCATCTCTCATGCTAAAATCCATCTTGGACCATTCGGGGGCTGAACATATACCATTTACCCCAAATCTCATGAAGCACCCCCAAACATGGTGTAAATACTTTTGAAGAAACGCAAAAATCTAACAACCTGCCATGCTTTTCCAAATTCTGAGTTGTCCTTTAACCTTGCAAAACCAACAACTTTGATGGAATTCGTGGACAACAATACAATTCTTGTGCTTAAGGCATTTGCAATGCAATTGGATTTTCTAGCTTTGTGCTGTAGTGCAAAGGTACATTCCTGCAAAAATTCAACCCACCTTGCGTGTCTTTGGCTTAGCTTGGGTTGGAAATTAATCAATTTCACGGCTTGATGGTCGGTATACAGTGCAAACTCTTTTGGCAATAAGCAATGTCCCCAATGTTTTAAATCTTGAACAATAACATAAAATTCTTGGTCATATACTAGTACTTTCTTCTAGTGTTGTTCAACTTCTCATTGAAATAAGAAATTGACCTTCCTTCTTGATTCAAAACAACACCAATGACAACTCTACTTGTATCACAATCCATTTGAAAGACTTTGTTGAAATTAGGTAAAGCCAACATGGGTGCCTTTGTTACTTTCTTCTTCAACAATTCAAAATTTTATTGTGGCCTTTGGTTCCATTAAAGGCTTTTCTCCTTCAAGCAATCTGTATGGCTCATGTATCCTCTTTAAATTTTTTGTTTAACTATTACTTGAACCATAACTACTGCAACAAACCAAGATCACAAGAAGAATAACCATGCACAAGAACACAAGAAGTATCCTGGGAAACCCTTCTCAACAAGGGAAGAAAACCCAACCAATCCTTTGCTATATTCCTCAAGAGAAAGACCTCCCACACCATCACCAAACCTAGCACACCAGAGGGTGCTGTAATTCTCATAATTTCAGACCACAACTTTTGAAATCATGAGATGACACAATGATAAGTGTATTTCCTCAATGGGGATTCACCTTTATTTATAGAAGACTTGTCACATCAAATGATGTGTCTATTGGTACAATAGGGCCGACATCAATAACTCAAAATATAATTAATAATTACCATATTAATTATCTTTTATATTAATTATCTTTTACATTAATTATCTTTTACATTAAGGTGGGGCCGACCTGTACCCTTTACATAATCAATAGGGTTACAGGTAAGTCTGATTCTTGAACAATATAGCAAGGGATCTCATACACCCACTAGTGCTCAGCCACTAGGGGCACATCCATCTGTGCTTAGCCACATGGATGTCTCTCTATCTCACTGCGTCTCATAGGAGAACCACACTCACTAGTGCTCAACCACTAGGATCACGTTCACCTGTGCTCATCCACAGGCACGTCCAACTCAACAGATTTTCTTTCTCACTGCGTTACACAGGAGGGTCATCTGGAGTTCATCATCTCAATTCTCTGCTTAGAGGAGGCTAATACATCGTTTTCATCTTTGTCTCATAACGATGCACCCAACTCATGGGAATTCACACGTTCGCCTTGTGCTCAGCCACAGGTACGTCCAACTCAACAGATCTCCTTTCTCACTGCATTACACAGGAGAATCATCTGGAGTTCTTCTCAACTCTCTGTAAGGAGGAGGCCATCACTACGTTCCAACTATGTCTCAGATAGGAACCACACACCCATCTCAGGAGCTCTCTCTCAGGTTTGTGTCCTGGAGGATGTCTCACGCAATTGTAATCATCAACACTCCCTCTCAGCTAGGGAGGCATTCTGCATCAGGCCAAGTCTCGCACGGAAGTATTCGAACTTCGTCCTGGCTGTAATCATCAACACTCCCTCTCAACTAGGGAGGTAATCTCCACCAAGCTAGTTTCTCACATAAGTACTCGAACTTCGTATTGGCAAGCGGTTTGGTGAAGATATCTGCAATCTTCTCATGTGTAGGAAGACACTGCACGTGTACTGCTTTCCTCTGCAACATGTCTTTGATATAATGATATTTTATCTCAATGTGTTTCGATCTAACATGAAACACAAGGTTCTCAGAGAGTTTCAGATAGCTCTGGTTATCACAAGTAATAATAGGATCCAACTTATGATCAAATAAATTTGTCAGAAGCCACACTGCTTCACAGACCGCCACACTCAATGCTATATACTCTGCTTCTGCGGTATTCAAGGCCACAGAGCTTTGTTTCCTGCTGCACCAGGAAACCATGGTAACCTCCAAGGTAAAACAACAACCGGGTGTGTTCTTCGGTTCACTGTACTCTTTGCTCAATCTGTATCGGCATATCCTTACAAACTCAAGTTCACACTAGAGGCATATCTCAGGCCATATCCAAATGTGCCTCGTATATATATCTCAATACATGCTTTACTGTTATCCGGTGAGTCTGTCTTGGCTAACTCATGGATTGACTAAGCACATTTGCTGCATAGCATATATCAGGTCTGGTGTTATCCAGATACATCAATGATTCAATCAGCTGTCGGTACACATGTGGATCAATCTCGTCTGAATCATCATCATTTATTTTTCGTCAAATCCACCACAATCGGTGTAGACATGGATTTGCATTCTGTCATACTAAACTTCTTTAATATCCACTGTATATTTTCCTTGACTTAGGAAAAGTCTCATTGGTCCTCTGTCATACTTCTTGTCCCAAGAAGTAGTGCATCATACCCAAATCCTTCATCTCGAAATCAAAAGTCAAAGCTTGCTTGTAACAACACGACTTCTTGAATAAGTCATCAAAATCAGGTTCTCGTCTCCAACAATGTAATAGTATAGGTTTGGATCAACAACACTCTTGTTGAAACCCAAACTTCATCAAGAATCCATCTATCTGATGTAGTTTCCAACTCATCGATGGTAGTATAGATGGGAATGCAGGAGGCTACTGGATCAATATGTCTCATCATAGTTCACTTCCTCTGCTTGTGAGAATCCTCTGACTACAAGTCTCGTTTTACATTTCTCGTCACTTCCATCAGCTACATGTCTTTCTGCCTCTTGCAGAGTTTTTCAAGCCCAGGCAGGCCTTTTGTGGCCTACTGCAAAGTCCCTGGGAATATCAACTGGAACAACTGGATCGATTGTATCAATGGTTGTCTCCTTCTAAACTATTGAGGGGGAGAAGGTATTTGTCTTTTCCTTCTTCTCAAATAGTTTTGACTCGCTCTGAGTCAAGTGACTTCCTCTGAAGTCTTGAAGGAAAAACATCTTCCTTTGTTGTTAACCTACCTCGAACAAGGAAACAAACGAAAGGAAACAAGACAAGAATATATCCTAGAGGAGATTCATGAGTACATCTCTAGAATCAAAACAATTTAAGGATTGTTGTCACAACTACAACACCTACTTGTAATGTAGCATGATAATTAAAACAATCAAACCTGGAGTCTTCACTTCCAGTGTGTTGTTCTTCTGAATGCACTGAGACCTCTCTCAGTCCATGATTTTACCAAGGGTTCCTTCCACCTGCAGCAAGTACTCTTATGACAATGATGCAAATAATATATATACAAGTGTATACCTGAGAGTGTACACCAATGGAGGTTTTGCTTGGTTGTCGTAGATTAGAAGGCACATTATATTGTTGTAGCTTCCTGTGGCCACCAGCCACTGCTATACTCTATAACCAGACTTGTTTGCCTCTGTATCCACCTTGTACCTTACAAGTTTCTAAGGAAGTCTGCATCAACCTTGTAGTTGTTGTAGCTGGGGTGGCCTTGTACTTTGGTCTAGTATCAACTTTCTGATGCATGTAATTTACTAGATAAGCCTAGTTCTGAAATACACTGTTGTCACTTACAACACTTGTTGTCCCAACAGTGTCCCAACAGTCCTTTAATCACAGGTCAAGACTGCCCTTGATGTCTCATCAAAACAGATCTGAAGGTTGGCTTTATCTGCTCTCAAGATGGGTCTATACAATGTTTACACACTTCTGTAACTTGTGCCCAACCTGGCCTTAGAACAACCTTCAAACTAGACCCTACTCTGTCATAATTTCAGTCTTTAAATCTACTTCAAAGCACTTTGATGATAAGGCAGAAAAACTGATATTTAAATTCAATTAAAAAATGATCACCATCCTGGCTTCTATCAACAACAACATTTGTTGTAGTGTTTAACTGTTAAGTAAAGAGAAAGGACTTTATGCTGCCTGGGATTTTCACTGAGATAGCCTCATTTTGCTAGAAACATAACTGAGAACATGTTTGTTAAAATGTCTTGCTACAACTTCTGTCCACCTTCCATTACTTTTAATATATGCAGCTAAATCATCACCAGAACAGTACTCCATAAAACAATTGATGTGGATGTCTGACAAAGTCATACAATCCTATAATGTTTGGATGGTTAATTTGTCTCAGAATATCAATCTCCAACAATTTTAAAAGCCCGCCAGCTTCAATTTTCTGTAATGCCATTTGAGTATGGCACAAGGAGCTTGAGATCGGATTTTAGGTCTGCTTAGTAGACAAGGGTAATGGCCCTCCAAGAATGCGGTCTGCTACAACAAGAATAGGCCTAACGGCCTTCACTTTACTGCTCATAAAATTTAGTTTTTGCTACCAACCTTGGCCTGATCCTTCTCCTCCTATAGGTCTTACTGTTTAGGGTACATGTCACAGGGTTTCTTCTGACTGTGGCAACCTTACATCTCACCTCAGAAGGGATCTGACCCTTCTTCTTTAACTGTTCGTTGTTAGAGTATTTCCGCGACAGCTTTAGAGGGGCCTCAGAACTGGCCGAGTTCCTTACTATGGCTGCGGTTTAGTGTAGGCCATGTTCCTCAAGCCTGCTGCTACCTTGTTCTAGCAGTCGACCCTTCTCCTAAGCTCCAACCTTCTCTCCCATACACCTTGGTTGTTGTTCAAGGTTTAAATTCACCACAGAATTTTTAGGAAGGAAGATTTGGCCCTCTTCATCTACCACAGAATTGTCAAGAGGGGTCCGGCCTCATCATCTACCACATAATTTTCAAGGAGAGGTCCAACCCTCTTCTCTTCACACCTACAACAGAGTTTTGACAGACCTTACCTTCAATTTTAGTGTGAAATGGTTTTCTTCAAGCCTGCTTTGATACCATGTTAGATTTTCAATGAGCTATGGCTCATGTATCCTCTTTAAATTTTTTGTTTAACTATTACTTGAACTATAACTACTGCAACAAACCAAGATCACAAGAAGAATAACCATGCACAAGAACACAAGAAGTATCCTGGAAAACCCTTCTAAACAAGGGAAGAAAACCCAGCCAATCCTTTGCTATATTCCTCAAGAGAAAGACCTTCCACACCATCACCAATCCTAGCACACTAGAGGGTGCTGTAATTCTCATAATTTTAGACCACAACTTCTGAAATCATGAGATGACACAATGATAAGTGTATTTCCTCAATGGGGATTCACCTTTATTTATATAAGACTTGTCACATCAAATGATTTGTCTATTGGCACAATAGGGCTGACATCAATAACTCAAAATATAATTAATAATTACCATATTAATTATCTTTTACATTAATTATCTTTTACATTAATTATCTTTTACATTAAGGTGGGGTTGACCTGTACCCTTTACATAATCAATAGGGTTACAGGTAAGTCTGACTTTTGAACAATATATCAAGGGATCTCATACACACACTAGTGCTCAGCCACTAGGGGCACATCCATTTGTGCTGAGCCACAGGGATGTCTCTCTATCTCACCGCGTCTCACAGGAGAACCACACTCACTAGTGCTCAACCACTAGGATCACGTTCACCTGTGCTCATCCACAGGCACGTCCAACTCAACAGATCTTCTTTCTCACTGCGTTACATAGGAGGTCATCTGGAGTTCATCATCTCAATTCTCTGCTTAGAGGAGGCTAATACATCATTTTCATCTCTGTCTCATAATGATGCACCCAGCTCATGGGAATTCACACGTTCACCTTATGCTCAGCCTCAAGCACGTCCAACTCAGCAGATCTCCTTTCTCACTGCATTACAGAGGAGAATCAATTGGAGTTCTTCTCAACTCTCTGTAAGGAGGAGGCTATCACTACATTCCAACTCTGTCTCAGATAGGAACCACACACCCATCTTAGGGGCTCTCTCTCAGGTCTGTGTCCTGGAGGATGTCTCACGCAACTGTAATCATCAACACATTGAGCCTACAATCAACGAAGGTCGAGCATCTACTGAGCAAGCTATCTCAATTGTGCATATACATCACAGACCATCTCTCATGCTAAAATCCATCTTGGACCATTTGGGGGCTAAACATATACCATTTACCCCAAATCTCATGAAGCACCCTCAAACATGGTGTAAATACTTTTGAAGAAACCCAAAAATCTAACAAGCTGCCATGCTTTTCCAAATTTCGAGTTGTCCTTTAACCTGCAAAACCAACAACTTCGATGGAATTTGTGGACAATGATACAATTCTTGTGCTTAAGGCATTTGCAATGCAATTGGATTTTCTAGCTTTGTGCTGTAGTGCAAAGGTACAGTCCTGCAAAAATTCAACCCACCTTGCGTGTCTTTGGCTCAACTTGGGTTGGAAATTAATGAATTTCAAGGCTTGATGGTTGGTATACAATGCAAACTCTTTTGGCAATAAGCAATAAGCAATGTCCCCAATGTTTTAAATCTTTAACAATAACATAAAATTCTTGGTCATATACTAGTACTTTCTTCTAGTGTTGTTCAACTTCTCATTGAAATAAGCAATTGACCTTTCTTCTTGACTCAAAACAACACCAATGACAACTCTACTTGTATTGCAATCTATTTGAAAGACTTTGTTGAAATTAGGTAAAGCCAACATGGGTGCCTTTGTTACTTTCTTCTTCAACAATTCAAAATTTTATTGTGGTCTTTGGTTCCATTAAAGGCTTTTCTCCTTCAAACAATCTGTAGGTGGGGCATTTAACCCACTAAAGTTATGGATGAGCTTTCTATAAAATCTCACTAACCCATAGAATCTTTTTACCTTTGTTACACTTTTGGGAATGACCCATTCCGATATGGCCTTCGCTTTGTCAGCATCCATTTCTATTCCATCTTGGGAAATGACAAAACACAATTAAATTGACTTGTCTTTCATAAAAGAGCATCTCTTCAAATTAATGTATAACTTCTCTCTCCTTAGGATGACTAGGACAACACTTAAATTCTTAGTGTTCTCTAGATGTCTCGAAAATCAGAATATCGTCGAAGTAAACAATAACACATTTGTCAAGGAATGGCTTGAATATCTCTATCATCAATCTCATGAATGTGCTAGGGCCATTGGTCAGCTCGAAAGGCATCACCAACCACTCATATCATCATGTCTTTGTCTTGAAGGTATCTTTTCAATCATCACCTCTCCCAACTTTGATTTGTTAAATTTTGAGCTTGATTTCTTATGCGGATTATTTCTTTGAATTCTTCAACACTTTGATTCTAGCTTAATACATTTCAACAATATAGAATCATAACTGAATAGCAATAATCATGTAGATACGTAAGCATGCACATCAACAACACATATACCCTGGGGAAACCCTGTATAGGGAGAAAACCCCCAGCAAACGATATTCCTTTATTGCATTAATAATGTAAGATCACTTACAAACATCCACCATGAAAACTCTGCTCTTAAAGAGCTTTCCAAGTTGACTATGACCTAATAGAGACCTAAGAGACCTTGCTGATATAGATGTATCCTAGTTGCTTTCAAAGACTGAGATATATCACCTCTGATATGGATTGTTGAAACTGCCTCTAATTGACTGATATGTGCCTCTATATGCTGCCTCTAAATGCTGATCTACAACACTGATATGGATGCCTCTTTAGCACTGATATGTACCTCTGTACAACACTGATATATCTGCCTCTTTAGCGTTGATATGTACCTCTGTACAACACTGTTATGATGCCTCTATAAGATGTCTCTACAACACTGTTTGCTGCCTCTATATGCGCCTCTACAACACTGGTATGCTGCCTCTACAACATTGGTATGCTGCCTCTATATGTGCCTCTGTATAGCAGTCTTTAATGGACTGATATTCGCCTCTATATAGCAGTCTTTAATGCTTCACTTTTACCCTGCATAGCAATTATGTAGAGGAGAGGGGATTGACCTCTGCTTATAAAGGAATGGAGGAGAAGTGGAGAGGGCTTGAAATAGAGGTGTGAAAGCATGCTTGACTTAACTTAGTATTACACTTTAGTTCGAAAATAGAACTAGACTTGAGACTTCAGTTACAACTCAACATTACACTTTAGTTCGAAAATAGAACTAGACTTGAGACTTCAGTTACAACTCAACATTACACTTTAGTTCGAAAATAGAACTAGACTTGAGACTTCGGTTACAACACGACTCTTTACAAGGCAATTCAAATTTCTTCATGGTGGATAATGTTACACGTGCCAATGCACTAGATCAATACATTTATATCATTTGCAATATTATGAATTTTATATTCGACCTAACTTTTGCTAGATGCCTTGACTTTTGCTCATGGCTCACAAGGCTTGACTAGGCTCACAGAGGTTGTATGTTCCCCCTGACTTTTGCACTAGACTGTCTATGCTCACAGAGGTTGTACGTTCCCTTTGACTTTTGCATTAGACTTACATAGCATCTCGTTCGTCCTAACTTTTGGTTTGACTCACAAAGGTTGTACGTTCCCCCTGGCTTTTGTCAATACCTCTCAAGACTGGTTGATTCTCTAAATCTCCCGGGCTAGCCTCAGGGTGGCCCATATGGCCTCTCATTGGATGTAGTGGTACTTCATGTCAATATGTTTTGACCTATCGTGAAATACTGGGTTCTCTGTCAGTTTTATGCAACTTTGATTATCACATTGAACCACCGTCGTCTTGAGTTTGTCACCAAACAACTCGTAAACTAATTTTCTAAGCCATACTGCTTCCTTGCTAGCATCACTTGCTGCAATGTACTCAGCCTCTGCTATACTCTGTGCAATGGACCCTTGTTTCCTGCTTGACCAAGAGATCACAACGGAACCTAAACTGAAGCAGTATCCGGAAGTACTCTTCCGATCCACTGGTCTTCCTGTTCAGTCAACATCTGCATACCCATGCAGAAATAAACCACCACTGGATGTATATCTCAAACCATAGGTATTGGTCCCTCTAAGATATCTCAAGATGTGCTTTGTTGCCACCCAATTTCTCTTTCTCGGTTCAGTCATGAACTGACTCATTGCAATCATTGCATAGCATATATCTGGCATGGTGTGAATCATGTACATCAATGATCCAATCAACTGCCTATACATGGTGGGATCCACCAAATCTGAACCTGTATCAGAATCATTCAGCTTCCTCAGGTTAGTAACCATCGGAATAGACATGGATTTGCAATCCATCATACCAAACCTCTTTAGTACATCCATTGTGTATTTTCCTTGTGCCAGAAATATCTCGCCCTGTCTTTGCCACACTTCCAATCCTAGGAAGTAATGCATCAAGCCTAAGTCTTTCATCTCGAATTCTGAGGTTAGCTCCCTCTTAGACCAGGCTATTAGCCCTTCATCTCCTGTTAGAAAGAGATCATCAACATACAGGATTAATATAACAGGTTGGTTACCTCTTACCTTGAAGTACAGATTTGCATCAGCATCACTTTTCTGAAAGCCCAGGCTTTTAAGAAAGCCATCAATCCTGTCATACGAAACTCTGGGAGCCTGCTGAAGACCATACAAGGCCTTCCTTAGCTTGCATACATGAGTGCCTTTGTTATGCAGTACAAAACCCTCTGGTTGTTCCACAAAGACCTCCTGTTCAATCTTTCCATTCAAAAATGTTGTTTTACATCCATCTGATGTAGCTTCCAACCAAGAACTGAAGCTAATGCAATAATAGTTCAAATGGAGGCATACCTGGCTACAGGGGCAAAAGTCTCTTCGTAGTCGATTCTTTCTTTCTGAGTGAAGCCTCTGGCTACAAATCTTGCTTTGAACTTTTCCACACTCCCATGAACTACATGTTTGATCTTCTAGATCCATTTGGAAGGGACCACTGATTTTTGCTTTGGCCTCGGCATAATGTCCTAGACATTGTTCTTTAGAAATGACCCGTATTCCTCAAGCATGGCATCCTTCCATACTTGTAATTTATCCGCTTCTTCAAATGAAGAAGGTTCGACATCACTGATGCTGCTCATCAGTGCAACATAACCTCCAAACCTATGAGGCCTCTTACTTTCCCCGAAAGTTCCTTTGGTAGCAACTATCTTTTCTGCTTCTTGCACTGTTTCTTTAAGCCACCCTGGCTGCCTTTTGGTTGGAGGTTTTTCAAGAGTTCTTTCTAACTCTTTAGCAGGTTCTTGTTGATGATTACAGCTGCATGAGACATCCTCCAGGACACAGACTGAGTGAGTCGGCCTGTGAGAGAGCCCATGAGTTGGGTGTGCCCATGAGATGGGTGTGTTGTTCCTCTCTGAGACGAAGATGGAATGTTGTGTGCCCCTGTGTGGGGTGAGGAAGCCCATGAGTTGGGTGTGATGATGAGATGGGTGTGTAGTTCCTCTCTGAGACAGAGATGGAACACTATGTGCTCCTGTGTAGGGAAGATGCCGGTGAGCTGGGTGTGTAGTTCTCTCTAAGATGGAGATAAAACGATGTGTACCCCTGTGAGGGGTGAAGGAGCCCATTTGATGGGTTTACTGTTCTCGTCTGTGTAGAGAGTTGAGACGATGTAGTACTGCAGATGATTCTCCTGTGAGACGTAGTGAGATAAAGATCTGTTGAGTAGGACGTCCTTGTGGCTGAGCATAGGTGGACGTGATCCTAGTGGCTGAGCACTAGTGAGTGTGTGTCCAGATGATTCTCCTATGAGACGCAGTGAGATAGAGATCTGTTGACTTGGACATCCCTGTGGCTGAGCACAGGTGGACGCGCCCCTAGTGGCTGAGCACTAGTGGGTGTGTGAGATCCCTTGCTATATTTTCTAAGAGTAAGATTTACCTGTAACCCTAATTGTGATGTAAAGGGTACAGGTCAACCCCACCATAAAGTGAAAGATAATTAATGTAACATATAATTAATATTGTAATTATTAATTATATTCTGAGTTGAGGTCGGCCCTATTGTGCCAATAGACACATCATTTGATGTGATAAGTCTTGTATAAATAAAGGTGAGTCCCCATTGAGGAAACATACTTATCATTGTGTCATCTAATGATTTCAGAAGTTGTTGTATGAAATAATGAGAATTACAGCACCCTCTTGTGTGCTAGGTTTGGTGATGGTGTGGGAGGTCTTTTTCTTGAAGAATATAACAAAGGATTGGCTGGGTTTTCTTCCCTTGTTGAGAAGGGTTTCCTAGGATACTTCTTGTGTTCTTGTGCATGGTTAGTCTTCTCGTGATCTTGGTTTATTGTAGTTAACTAATGTATTGCTGCAGTAGTTATGGTTCAGTTCATGCTAATGATAAAATTAATTAAACCTCATACTTGAGCTAAACCATAGTGAAAATTTAACATTGTATCAGAGCAGTACTTGAAGAAAACCATATACACAGTAAAAGGATGGCAGGCGTGGGAGTTTTTGGACTGATAAGAAAGAGGCTGAACCCTCATTCAAATTCCGTGGTGAAGGATGAGGCTGGCCGCAGGCCTCTAAGGCACACCTGGGCACACTTGTAGCAGCACATGTTCCTGTGCTTGAACAACAGAGAAGGGCCAGACTTTTCTCCTTAAATTCTGAGGTGAAGTTTAAGGCTCTAACCACAGACCGCACATGTTGAGTCCTATCCGCAGCATAAAGGAAAGGGATTAAAGCCCCAGCCGCAGGTCCTGAAGGACACTAGAACCCTACCGTAGTCTTAAGGGGGAGATTAAAGCCTGGCTGCAGACTTGAAGAAGTATCCACATGCCCAGTGGGGTAATTTCTGAGGTAGCCGGCAGTCCAGGGGTTCTTGGGGCAGCCATAGCCATAGACTCAAAACAATTTACATAACAGTTTTTTTTAAGGTCAAAATCTGAGGTGAATTTCTGTGACAGATGGAAGGCTGGAGGGTAAATTTTTTGAGGTACATTCCAACAAATGTATGGTAAATTTCTGAGCTAAATTACAACAGATTTATGACTGATTTCTGAGGAAATGTAAGCAGCTACTAACAACAGTAAGAAAGCCATGATTTATACCTATTCTGAGAGAGGATATAACAGCAAGAAGGTTGTTGGTCTGCAACCCCTTTGGACCCCACTGATGGCACAGGAAGAGGGTACCCCTCCAAGTAGTTTTTTGTTGGCTATGCAGACTTTGGAACTAGTATCCTCCTACAGAACCTAAGAGATTGATGACTCTAACTTGGTGGAGATTCATTATCTCTCATGACTGCCACTTCAAAATCAAGTTCTAAGGCTGATTAAGTGAAGAATGAAGTACCCTTTAGGGTTGATGTTCTGAAACATATAGTTGGAGGATCTCCATCTTGTCTTTGAGAATAGCACCCAGACCGCTTGATATCCGAGAGTTATGAATAGTCATGAAAGATGCATCATTATGAGGGCATTCTCTCCAGCAGAACTCAGAATTAATGTAGATGTATCCCCATCAGAATTTCAAGAGTTAATAGGTGGAACACCCAGGATTAAAAGATGAATGATTGGAAAGAGGTTGTCTCCTGAAGAATGTCTCCTAGTAACAGATCTCCCAGCAGAAGAAACCAACTCCTGCAACAAATCAACAAGCAGACTGAAGAACCGACAATGTACACTCTTGGGTATGTACTTGTATATATTATTTGCATCATTGTCATAAGGGTACTTGCAGGAGGAAGGAACCCTTGGTCCAATCGTGGATCCAGAGGGATCTCAGTGCATTCAGAGGAACAACACACTAGAAGTGAAGACTCAAGGTTTGATTGTTTTAAGTTATCATGCCTCTAACCTACATTTCTAAGGTTGCTACATTACAAGTAAGTGTTGTAGCTGTGACAACAATCCTTAAATTGTTTTGATTCTAGAGATGTACTCATTATTCTCCTTTAGGAGATATTCTTGTTTTGTTTCCTTTCGTTTGTTTTCTTGTTCCAGGCAGGTTAACAACAAAGGAAGATGTTTATCCTTCAGACTTCAGAGGGAGTCACTTGACTCAGTGGGAGTCAAAACTATTTGAGAAGGAGGAAGAACAGGATCATCATTGAGGCAACCAAAGCAATGATGCATGATCATAGTCTTCTTATGATTCTGTGGGCAAAAGCATGCATGACAACAGTATATGTTCAAAACAGGGGTCTACACCAGATTTTGAAGAACACAACTCCCGAAGAAGCCTTCACCGGAGTGAAGCCTGAGATTGAAAACTTCAAGATATTTGGTTGCCCAGTATATTTTCATGTACCCAAATAGAAGAGATCCAATCTAGACCCTTCATGGAGAAATGGTACATTTGTGGGATACAGTGAATCTTCGAAAACATAATAGATCTACATTCCTGGTCAGAGGGAGATAACCATTGATACAGTTGATCCAATTGCTCCAGTTGATATTCCCAAAGACTTGCAGTAGGCTATAAAAGGCCTGCCTGGGCTTGACAAACTCTGCAAGAGGCAGAGGGACATGCAGCCCCTCAAGGCACATCTCGAGAAAGCAAGAGACCAAAATGTTTTTCAAGCTACCTTTCAACCATGAGCCACATCATTGATTTTGAGCCTTCTTGTCATGGAGAATCTAAAGGTGAACAAGTATGGCAAGATGCCATGACAGAAGAATATCAGTCTATCTTGAAGAATGATGCATGTGATATTGTTCCAAAACTAGAAGGGATGTCTATAGTAACTTCTAAGTGGATTTGTAAGATCAAGCATGCAGCTGATGGAAGTGTCGAGAAATACAAAGCGAGATTTGTAGCCAGAGGATTCTCACAAGCGGAGGGAGTTGACTATGATGAGACATTTGATCCAGTAGCCCAATACACTTCCATCCGTGCTATCATCCATGAGTTGGAAACCGCATCAGATGGATGTAAAGACAACCTTTCTCAATGGTGAGATCGAGGAAGAAGTTTACATCGAGCAACCAGAGGGATTCGTGATATACGATGAGAAATCTCATGTGTACAGGTTGAAGAAAGCCCTGTATGGACTAAAGCAGACACCTCTTACTTGGTAAAAGAAGATGGATGGATTCTTGATGAGTTTGGATTTCAGCAAGAGTGTTGTTGATCCAAAACTATATTGTTGGTGACGAGTGCCTGATCTTGTATGTGGATGATTTATTCCTTACCGGTTCAGAAAGACTTATTGCTGAATGCAAGCGAGCATTGACTTCTGATTTCGAGATGAAGGATCTGGGTATGATGCATTACTTCTTGGGACTAGAAGTATGGCAGAGCACTGATGAGATTTTTCCCGAGTCAAGGAAAATATACAGTGGAGATATTGAAGAAGTTCGGTATGACAGAGTGCAAATCCATACCTACATCGATGGTGATGGATTTGAAGAAAATGAATGATGTTGATTCAGGCGAGATTGATCCACAGCTGAGAGGATCACTGATGTATCTGGTTAACACCAGATCTGATATATGTTATGCAGTGAATGTACTTAGTCAGTTCATGAGTTAGCCGAGATAGACTAACTGAATAGGAACAAAACATGTATTGAGATACCTACGAGGCACAGTTGGATATGGCCTAAGATATGCCTTTGATGTAGACTTGAGTGTGGAGGGATATGCCGATGTAGATTGGGCAGGGAGCGTAGTGGACCAGAAGAGCACCTCCGATTGTTGTTTTACCTTGGGGTCTGCCATGGTTTCCTGGTGCAATAGGAAACATAGCTCTGTGGCCTTGAGTACCGCAGAAATAGAGTATATAACATTGAGTGTGGCAGTCTGCGAAGGAGTGTGGCTTCGCAAACTTCTGATAGATTTATTTGATCATGAGATGGATCCTACCACTATTCATTGTGATAACCAGAGCTGTGTGAAGCTTTTTGAGAATCTTGTGTTTCGCGATAGATTGAAACACATTGAGATAAAGTATCATTATATCAGAGACATGGTGCAGAGGAAAGCAGTACACATGCAGTGCCTTCCTACACATGAGCAGATTGCAGATATCTTCACCAAACCACTTGCCAAGACGAAGTTAGAGTACTTCCGTGAGAGACTTGGCCTGGTGAAGAATACCTCTCTAGCTGAGAGGGAGTGTTGATGACTACAACCAAGATGAAGTTCGAGTACTTTCGTGAGAGACTTGGCCTAATGGAGAATGCCTCCCTAGCTGAGAGGGAGTGTTGATGATTACAGCTGCGTGAGACATCCTCTAGGACATAGACTGAGTGAGTCGGCCTATGAGAGAGCCCATGAGTTGGGTGTGCCCATGAGATGGGTGTGTTGTTCCTCTCTGAGATGAAGATGGAATGTTGTGTGCCTCTGTGTGGAGGAAGCCCATGAGTTGGGTGTGCCCATGAGATGGGTGTGTAGTTCCTCTCTGAGACGGAGATGGAACACTGTGTGCCCCTGTGTAGGAAAGATGCCCATGAGCTGGGTGTGTCGTTCTCTCTGAGACGGAGATAAAATGATGTGTACCCCTGTGAGGGGTGAAGGAGCCCATGTGATGGGTTTACTGTTCTTCTCTGTGTAGAGTTGAGATTATGTAGTACTCCAGATGATTCTCCTGTGAGACGTAGTGAGATAGAGATTTGTTGAGTAGGACATTCCTGTGGTTGAGCACAGGTGGACGTGATCCTAGTGGATGAGCACTAGTGAGTGTGTGTCTAGATGATTCTTCTGTGAGACACAGTGAGATAGAGATCTGTTGACTTGGACGTCCCTGTGGCTAAGCACAGGTGGACATGCCCCTAGTGGCTGAGCACTAGTGGGTGTGTGAGATCCCTTTCTATATTGTCTAAGAGCAAGATTTACCTGTAACCCTAATTGTGATGTGAAGGGTACATGTCGGCCCCACCATAAAGTGAAAGATAATTTATGTAATAGAGAATTAATATTGTAATTATTAATTATATTATGAGTTATTGAGGTCGGCTCTATTGTGCCAATAGACACATCATTTGATGTGATAAGTCATGTATAAATAAAGGTGAATCCCCATTGAGGAAACATATTTATCATCGTGTCATCTCATGATTTCAGAAGTTGTGGTATGAAATTATGAGAATTACAGCACCCTCTTGTGTGCTAGGTTTGGTGATATCCCTTTCTATATTGTCTAAGAGCAAGATTTACCTGTAACCCTAATTGTGATGTAAAGGGTACATGTCGGTCCCACCATAAAGTGAAAGATAATTAATGTAACAGATAATTAATATTGTAATTATTAATTATATTCTGAGTTATTGAGGTCGGCCCTATTGTGCTAATAGACAAATTATTTGATGTGATAAGTCATGTATAAATAAAAGTGAATCCCCATTGAGGAAACATACTTATCATTGTGTCATCTCATGATTTCAGAAGTTGTGGTATGAAATTATGAGAATTACAACACCCTCTTGTGTGCTAGGTTGGGTGCCTGAGATCCCTTTCTATATTGTCTAAGAGCAAGATTTACCTGTAACCCTAATTGTGATGTAAAGGGTACATGTTGGCCCCACCATAAAGTGAAAGATAATTAATGTAACAGATAATTAATATTGTAATTATTAATTATATTCTGAGTTATTGAGGTCGGCCCTTTTGTGCCAATAGACACATCATTTGATGTGATAAGTCTTGTATAAATAAAGGTGAATCCCCATTGAGGAAATTGTTGATTAAGATTGTTTGTCATTGATGTCAACCCTTGAAGAAAGCCCCGCAAGCACAAAGGTTTGGGTAATGGACCCAAGATTGTTTGATGTAAAGATGACTCATTATTGTCTTGTCATGGTTGATAAGAAGTAAAGATGGATGAACTCCAAAGTGGTTCCCTTATGGTGAAAGCCCTCACGGGAAGACGCTTTGCGGAGTAAAAGAACCCATGCTTAATTGTGGAATAATGAGATGAAGGACAATGAATTTGTTAGGTAAACTATCCTAGATGGATAGTGCTTGTCATTCCATTTCCGGTGGTATGTGGAACGTCACATAACTCCTCACGGTTAGAGAGTTATGGCCATGAGAAGTTGGAGACCCCAGGTTTGGGTAATGGACCCAAGTTTGTTTGATAGATAACTGTATGAGTTATGATATATTTTCAGATAATACTATTCTATATGGATAGTACATGTCATTCCATTTCTGGTGGTATGTGGAACGTCACATAACTCCTCACGGTTTGAGAGTTATGGCCTTACGAAGTTGGATGACCCTCATATGTCATCTAGAAGCCCCAAAAGGTCAAAGTAGTCAAAGTGGTTTAAGAGATTTTAAAAGGTATATAATAAAGTGAAGTAATGAGTGTATTATAATTCAAAGTGAATACAAAATAAATTATTTCAATAATAAATTTAATGGAGAAATTAGAAGTGGGTTAACCCTAAAATAAGGAAAGTGGGGCTAAGTGACCTAGAAGATGCTTTTAAGGAAGCTACGTGGAGAGTATAAATAAGAGGCAAGGCTCTCTCATTTTAATCACACTTGAGCATATTAAATATCTATAGGTGTCTGAGGTAACCAAGGATATCTAAGTCGAAATTCTGAAGGAAGGTGAAGAAAAGAAGATCGAAATGCAAGGAAGGATAAATTCTTTTGATGGTGCTTTCTAAGGTATGCTATTTACATGTCATCTCACCATTTTCGCTATAAATTTTTTTCTATAATGATTTAGACCGTGAAATTTCTATGCCATTGAGAAAACATATCCAAGTATTCGTGGTAAAAAATTCAGCTTGTGGGTCATTGTATTTTTGGAGTTACATTCCGTGGAAAATAGAGTTTGTGGCTAGTCCTGAAACTAGTCAAAAATAGGTGTTTCGGGTAAAAACGTCATAACTTCTTCATAACAGATCCAAATCAAGTGAAACCAAATGTGTTGGTTAGGTTACAATCTTTAGTATGCTGTGTAATAGTTTTAGATCAATTCAACAAATATTCTGTGCGGGGCACACTCTACAAAGTCGCTCTCTAGAATAAGCCATAATTCAGCAAGGTATGACATTTTTGCTATAACTCATTTTCTGAGAGGTTCCAAGTAGTGACACCTGGAGGAATTGCATAAAACACACTGAAGAACATTGTGTATCAGTTTCATATCTTTATACATTACAGGTACAAAGTTATGATTACTTCAAGTTAGGGTTGTTGACTAATCCAAAACTAGGCATGTGAGACTAAAGAAAAGTTTGATGAAAATGCTAGTCTCTTGTTGTTGAAG
>JASDQU010104946.1:9336-39868 GCA_032191745.1 Picea mariana
AAAATTTTTTATAGCAAAAATTCCACAATGACTCATTTCAGGATGATTCCAAAACCCTATCTTGTATAGGTTGTATCTCCTAAAGTATAAGGCCTCAGGAGCTGAATTTTGAACCCAACGTACCTTTATCCGTATTATAAATACCCTCCAAGCGGTTCCTTCTGAAACGTTGTAGAAAAAAAGGTATAGCGAAAATTCCACAGTGTGTCAGATGTAGCAGCGAAACCCCTAGACCTTGAGCTCTGATACTATATGTTAAGAACCAAACAACAATATAGCATAGAAAAACCTCAGGAAAGTACTCAACGCCTTGAAAAAGAGATAATTTCAGATAATAAGCCTCTTCGAGGGGGAAACCTCCTTTTACCCCACTTAAATGTTCAAGTACAAGATGATTCAAAATGAAAATGTCTCCTTGGTATATATAGGAGACTAGGAGGTATAATTACAAATAACGGCCTAAAGCCGACATAATTAAAATAAAATTACTAATCTAAATTAAAAATAATGGCCTAAAGCCGACATAAATAAAATAGCATTACTAATCTAATATGCCCCAATTAAGGGGTAATGGGCCAACATTATGGCTTAACAAAAAGTATGTTACAAAGGTGTAGTTCCTATATCAAAAATTGAACCCCCTTTGTTCATCAACAGTTTGTGGGTTTATAGACTCTACAACATATCTCAAATCCTCGAAAACTGGATTTGAATTTCTAAATATAGAAAATAGAATACAAAATTAAATACAATAGGATAACTAAAGATCTAGTTCATATGAATCGAACTGTCTTCAAAAGGTCTTTGACATTTGGTCTTTATCATTGATGTGCCTCTGATGTGTTTCTAATGTGTCAATGATGGGAAAGACACATGTCTTCAGTGGCTGAAATATTTTACCAGTTGTGAGCAAAGTCTTAGCTGACCATGTGAGCATTTATCCGATATATCTCCACAAAATCTTGAAACCAAATGCTTCAAAATTTGGTGATTAATTCTTTGATACTATCTTATACTTTAAATGACCCAAATATCACTTTTTCTGAGCTCTAAATCCCCCATATTGCTTCTCTGTGGTTTCACCAACTATTCTATCTTGAAATTTTCTAGTTAGCTAGTGAAAGCTCTACTTTTCAACGGCTAACTCTTTGTAGATGTGCTTCCTGTGCCGGTGAAAGCTATGCTTTGGCCAAAACAAAATCTTCAAAATGGGTATACTCTACCTCCATGGCTTCCATCTATTCTCTTTGATTTTGGGATAAAAAATTTGGAACTTATGTGATTGTCTCCTTCTTCAAGAGATAACTATATCTCTTTCAGATCTTAACCTCATTCTTTCAACTGCAAACTTTGTGTCCAACATCATTGACAAAGGCTTTATTTTCCAGTTTTGAATTCTGCAAGATATTGATGGTAATCATCTTTCATCTCAAGATAGAATACCTTTGACTCATCAGACATGGATGAAGGGATAATATGTGTGTCCAGAAGGCATAGAATACCATCACAAATATTTCTGGGCTCAGACTCAACCTCACCTTTATACGCTGGTATTTTATTGTCATAATTTTCTCATAATGTAACAGAGGCAACGAGAAACCCGATTTTGTAGTTTTCAATACCCTTCAAAATCTGTGAATACTGAAACAACCAATCATGTATTTATAATACATGATTCTCCATATCTACAAATGTTTGGATAACTCATTCCATGACAGGAATGAATTGAAACTTCGGTTGTGTGCACTTGATGAATGTATCGACATGTAACCGGGTTGATGTTTGACTCATGGCCTGTGCCTGTGACTTGATAATGTGGGTGAATTTTTGGCTTGGACCTATGCGTTGTGTGGTATGACTGAAATCAAATGGATGAAGCCTTTGTTATTTCCTCCTCGAGCCTTCCAACAAAACCTGCAATCCCTCACGCTTTCATCGCTCCAATATTGAAATTACATAATTCGTCCATCCTATTTCCAGTGTGAAGCTTGACTTGACACCTTCCTAGTCATTGGCATAAAGTACTTGATCTAACATTCTGGTTAAATGAAATGCCAAGGAAATACTTCTGATCCAGAGTACCAGAGAAACTTTGACTATGCATCAATACAGGATGAGAAGGGACTTAATGATACCCTTGGTGTATCGACATGCAGCTTGATTTGTGGCTGATCTATGGGTTATGTGACAACTTGTTTGCTAACATTGTTGATTTGAGTTTGAGGCTATTGTTCATAGAATCAATGAGATATGTAGGAGATTGGCTTGGCATTCAACAGATGGCTTGGTATATATCGATTGATGAATTGACATGTGGTCTGGGCTTGATTCAAATGCATTTTCTCATAAATCATAAAAAATGCATATTGTTATTTGAAAATGTTAAAGCCAATAAGGCTAAGATTATAGGCTATGTAACATTTAACTTGCCTTTTGTATTGCAGGTAAAGAGGAAAAGACCAAAGGCTTTCTGGGCAAGAGATATCAATGTAAGTTGAATCAAGAATTTGGAGATAAAACATTGGCCATAAGACTAAGGAAAATGACATGTTTAAGTATGAACGAATGAAAATACCTCAAAATTTTCAATGTCATTTGAGGAGATAACATGACTTCATCAGTCTGATAGCTAGTATGAAGTTTTTGATATGGTCTTCCAACAATCTTGAGGTTTCAGGGTAAAATTTAGGGAGTAACTTTTTTGGATGTTGGGGAAGGTTATGTATTCGTCTAGGGATGGCCAGAGAATCTCTGGCCAACCAAGGTTGATTATTCGGAAGTGGGTTTACCCTTTATTCATTATGATCATGGTTTTCTTCCATGTTGTCTGATCCAGAAACCGAGCATTCTGAGTTAAAACCTTCCCCGTCGAAAAAATCGTTAGCCTCAGAGCCATTTTTGGCTGGTGTTTCGGGGATTAGATTAAGAGGATGTTCAATTTCGGTGAGGGCGAAATCTATAAAGTCTTCTACTGTGTGCACAAAAACCTAGTCAGTGGTATCGAACACTATTCTGCTTACTTGTTTTCTATGAGGAATTAATGGAGCTAAAGGCAGTGATCCGATCTGTCGGGCGTAAGATCTTGTGATTCTTCTAAATTGGTTTAACTCCTCGTGAGGAAGAGCATAAGGTATCTCAGGGAATAGATTTTCTTCCTCTTGTTAGGGTGATTTAATCATTTCAGGAGTAGTCAGTGTGTGTGGGTTTTCTTGAGAATGACTAGCCATGCATGTGGGTTGTTTTGAATCTATAGGCTGTGTGCAAAATTATGTAAAAAATATTGTCAGCCAGTCATTCTTCATGCCCTCCTTCTAGTGCCAATTTTGTTGAGGGGTCCTAAATCCCTTTAACTCAACAATAGAAACCAAACCTGTCATCGAGGCCCAATTAGAGTTTGTAACATTTAATGGTGGAATGGTTCTCTAGATCTTGCGATCCAGCCAATTAATCGATGGGATTTACCTAGTGATTGATAGGATGTCTTCTTGTGAAAACTCCTCCTTCAGTTTGAACGTTCTCTTTTTGTATTTTCTCTTACGTGTGGGACCGATACAAGATAAATGATAGTATAAACTAGATGAGTAACAAAGGGAGAATAAATTAACTCCTGAAGAAGGATGAGCTCAGGATAAACCTCATACTCAAGCATGGAGACAATGATTCTTACACCTACAACAAGCCTAATACTTAACACATTAACTTGTTGGTGTTCCAATTGTTGACTGAGAGATGATTATTAGAAAATATACATACATGCAATAAACGATGAAAAGAAAAATAATTTCCTTATCTTTAATCATTGATCACACATTAACACAATGATTTACTTTTCATCATTAAAGACAAAAACTAAAAATTTATTGAATCAGATAACTTATCAACATATTCAGAGGTTCTTACTCATTACAACATCCAATCATGAGATAAAATAAGAAATAATTCTTCTTCATATCCAATCACACATGCTTTTGATGAAAAACTAGAACTTGTCTCTGGTCCTAAACAAGACTTCTCAATTAAGATAGCTCCAAAATAGTTCTTTACAAATCCAAAAATGAGGGTCTTTGCTTAAACCATCGACCTTTGATAACAACTCGATCCTCCTATTTATAACATATTATTAACTAAAAATAACTATTGAAAGTGAAATCTAAGTAAAACAAAACATTGCGACATGGCGCTTTCATCACTTAGTCTTATGAGATTCATCAAATGGTTTTACTTGAGTGGATGAATCTTCTCGTACTCTGACCATTGGAAGAAGAGATCCTCGCATGTGTTGGCTTACAGGAATCGGTGTTGGTCCATTGGGGACGAAAGAATCTCATTTATCTCTACTTCCCTTGCCCGATATTTGAATATTCTAGTACTTAACTGTTGCAACATGGTCCAAGCCTTGATTGGGTGTTCCATTAACTACTACACTTGACCTGATGCCATGTTTGCCACCTTTTCTATCTTCGCAACCCATAATGAGTCTTGTTCGACATGTAATTTAACTATGTCATGCAAGTCGACAAAGTCATTGGGTGTACCGAATTCTAGGAGGATAATGTCTCTCATCGCCCAGTTGATCTTGGTCCAAGTATTTTTGTACTTGTCCCATTTCCCTTGGATTTCTTGATGAGGTTCGTGGGCCATTTTCACCCAGTAGTTGACAAACTTATTTATGCGATCGATGCTCCTATCCCTTAGTACCTAAATGTCATGCTCTTCGGCGTCTCGACCTTGTTGAACGAAACTGATGTAATGAATCCTTTCCAGTGCTTAGTGTGCTTTATCATACCATATTTCAATATCTTTGCATGTTTCTAGCGCCATGAGGGTGTCTTCTTGGAGATCGATTATTCCTGCAGTGAAAATGTGTCACTCATTTGTGAATTTACTATAAGTGTCTTGGAATTTGCTTCTCAAGAAAATCGTGGCCTGTGTGGAGTCCTAATAATATTTCTCCAGATGGCGTAGATGTTCCAACTCCTTTAGCACAACAACCAACTCCTCTTCATCCATTTTCTCTCTATCCAGGGTGGCATCTGTAATTGCCATCCCTGTGCCAATAAGTTGGGCTGTCTTGGCATGCTCCATGCTAATCAATTTTTCCTCTATGGTGATGAGGATGGAGCGATCTAGAGTAAGCCTCCTCTTCTTGGTGGTTCTCTTGATGATGGATTTCCTCTTCTAGTCAGAGGAGATGGATTGTATATCAACAACCTCATTTTTGGGTTCGAGGATTTGCTGATCTCCCTAGGTAATCATATTTCCCAGGCTCCCGATGGTGTATATCTGTTCAAGACTAGGTTCTTGAACCTCTTATTTGTGTTCTAAAGGTCTGGCCTCTAGTTGTTTATAATCTAGAGGTAAACTACTGGATGAAATTGAATCATCAGGGGAAATCTCGATACTTACTTGATATTTGATTGTTGAGATGTTGATTTCCTGCTATGGAACTTCTTCTTCTTGTTCTCCCGACCCTAGCTTTTCCTTCAGGATATCCACTTGGGTCTCTGGTACATCGAGTATCTCAATGTCTAAGACACTTTTGACCTTCTGGTCATTCTATGGAAGGCCTTGAATTTGAGCATCGGGAGCTGGGGAAGATGCCTTCTTGGGTTCTTTTTCCTCTATGATCTACACCGGAGTCACCAAGGAAATATTTGAACTCTCCTCATCATCATATATGATTATTAAGTCATGGAGGGGGTTTGGTGCACTTTCTCTCCCTGATGTCCTCCCTATATCTAGATGAGCTGAAACATCCCCTGGTGATCTGGCTTGTGGCATTATAACTTCAGGGTTATCTAACCCGATGATTTATTCAATTTGTATTAGCTCTGGGCCACTTGGACCTACCTGGATCTCAATTGGGTTGTCAGCAGGGACCCTTGTCATTTCTATGATGTCTGGGTCATTCCACAACTGATCAATTACTCATTGCGCCTGTTCCATTAGGATCAATCCCCTTGTATGTGCCTACGGTGTCATAGTCAGTCCCTTGTTCTGCCCCTCTGTGGCCTATGCCGCTCTGATTTCTTCCCTAGCTTAGAGGGCCTCTTGAGACGACTGCTCTTTAGTTGTCATTTGTTCATCAATGCTCATGGCCTTGAACATGGTCATTTTCGGGTTGGCCATCCTTTGCACCACCTCATCCCAGTCCTGGGAATTCTCTGTAAATACTTTGTCTTCGAACTTGTCATGAGAATACGTCCATTAGGATGACACATGTGAAGCATGTTGTAGGACCAGATCCTTTGTATCATGCTTGCAATCTTCCCACTGGGAATCTAAATTCGAGTTGGCTCAACCCTTATTATTTGGCTTGAGTAGTTTCCTTTACCAAGTAGAACCATACATGGAAGCCATAGGGTATGAAATCTTGTTTCTTTTCCTTGAATAGGGTGGCATTGTAGCCCTATAAGATGGTTTGATAACATATTTCTCCTACTACAAGCCAGTCTAGGACATGAGATGGTAGGAGATGTGGTGCTCTAGTGGCCCCAAACACCCTGATGTAGGTGGTACGCTCATCCAAATACCAATGGCCTACCTTGAATATCATATTTTGGGTTTTCGTAAGTAGACATGGACCAGGAGCTTTGCAACATCCTAGCTCCGATTCATACCGACGAAGACATTTCTGGCACACATGACATCGAGCAAGTATGAAACCATGTAAAACATTGTTGCTTCCTCTTGCTTTAGCTCCTAGGCCTGATGCACATAGATGCTCAGTTTCTTGGAGATTATTTCTCCCCATTTGAAGTTGCACCCGACGATCGCAACTATGTATGCCAAAGGCATCTATGACTCTGAAAACATGGAGCAATATTTCTCTCCGTACAATAGTCATATGAGAGACATAAAATAGATGTGTGGCTCCCCTAAGTTGGTTGTCCCATACCAGTTAGTGCTCTAGTTGGTAAACTTCTTGTCCTCCCTCCACCATGAGGCCATCACCTGGCTGGTGTGGTTGTGTTCGTAGAAATCCGACACACCCTCCATTTTCATCATTTATTAAACACTTTTGTGTGTATGTGTGGTCGATGATCCACTTCATGACTTCTATGCAGGGAACAATGGGGGTTTTGCTTCCCACCATATGTAGATATGACCATCAGATCTTGGGAAACACCTGGTCATCGAGTGCCCTTATGTATGGATCATTGTGTGGGACATATTCTGGGTACTCTTCTTGGCTAATCCTATTAAATATATACCCCGAATGTGGGAGTGCCATATTGGACCCCATGATTGCCTCTGTATCGCCAAAGGCTGGGGGCTAGAAGAAAACCTTCTTTGTTGTTGTCTTGACAACAGGCTCCGGCCTAGGGGTGTACTCCAATTGCCTCATGGGTCCCAGAAAAGAAACTTCACTCATCTCTGTCTCTTTCATCTTTGGTGCTCTTGGCGAGCGTGTGGTGGTTGTATTTATCAATGGCATCGTTCCTGCAACTTAAACATAATTTGAGGGACTATATAAAAATCGAGAAACTCTCATACAAAAATTATATCCAATGGATTTACAGACTCAAATACATACCTATGAATCTTGTTAAAACTTGGTTATTTTGACAATCACGGGATCTATACAGCCTTAGCATTGCTCGTATTTCTCCTTCAGATGCTTCAGAATTCTCTTACGTGAAAAATGATTTCATTTACAATGGCTCAATATATTTTAAGCAGGATATATCTTATCGTGTCACATCAACCATTCAATTTGGGTTATGAGTGAATTTTAAACACAATCTACCATTGAATCTCTAGAACTTAAATACATTGTGGGTTGACGACGGAGGCGCGGGTGGTGATGTGGTCTATCGGTGATTTTAAACAGTTGTTTTGATTAGCACAGGAGGTAGCAACTAATACATGATTTTGTATTAATTATCTCCTTAAATGCTCAAAATTTGATCGTATCTAATGCTAAAACATCCCAACATGTCGCTCTCTTAGTGGGTGGATCAGGGATAAGGGATGTGCTATGAACATTTTCATTGATAACCTCCTACAAAAAGTTCCAACACTGATCGATTTTACCATACATTACTGACGCGAAAATGCTTAATCAAAGGTGTGACTTGGACCTAGGGAGCCAAGGATAACTTGGGGTAGAACTAGACAGTACGACCCTCTTACCTGGTAAATACATGTGGCGTTGAAGACCGGTGACTTAGTTCACTTGTATTAATCGGATTCAGGATTTTCTTTAAGTTATTCATTCTAAAGAAAACCTTAGCATGCCAATGGAGAAAATTGCCCAGTATCGGCTATCGATGATAAACCTATCAAATCACTTTCCGATCGACTCCCTTGAAAAATTCCCAATGCGAAAATGCATCGGGGATCGGTGATTGGGAATAACTTTTATCACGGTCAGAATATTTGTTGCAGTCCTTCTCAGTTTTTCCCAATTCTGATAAAGCACGTCGGGCATCGGCTATTGATGATTTCTTTATGTGAAAACCAAAACTTCCTTTTGTCAATGCCATTGGATATCAACGCTCGTCAACTGAGGTTTTCTGAGTGGTTCTTTTTTGTTCTTTGAATTCCTTTCGATGCCGATCCTGAGCGCGTTCGGTGAAGTGTTTGGTTGTCGATTATTTATTCAGGTGTTGAAGGTATTTTTAGACATGAGGTTTCATAAGTTCAAGAAAACCTAAATAGGTGATGAGAGTCATGAAAAATAAGGAAAGACAAAACATTTTTTAAAAAATAAATTGAATAAGATAGTGCAGAAGATCAAGTGGTACCCAAAAAAGTGAAAACTTGATAGAGGCATTTTTAGGGTGTGTTGAGTGCTCAACATAACCATTTCTACACTTTCAAGGGTCCCTAAATAGTATACCTTTAGGATCAGAGGTATTATGTAAGGGAAGAGGATTATGACATTGGTGGATGGTGGGGCAACCCACAACTTCATTGATGTTACACTTGTCACTAGAAAAAAGATCCATGTGGATGATTTTGAAGGATTCAATGGGGTAGTAGCGAATGGGTACAAAATGATGTGTACTCAAAGGATAAGGGGACTTGAATTAACCTTGGGAAACTACACATTGACTGACAATGTTTATGCCTTGGATTTGGATGATACTCATGTGGTTATAGGAGTTTAGTGGATATACTCTTTGGGAGATATCAGCATGAATTATAAGGAAATGAGAATGGAGTTCCAGGCTTAGGATGGGAAGTGAGTTGTCCTAGCAGGTGTGTCGAAAGGTTCCCCTAGGATCATGTATAACCAGTGCATGGAGGCCATTTTCATACACATAGACATGGATTGCGCAACAGAGTGATTCATCACTATGGAGAAGCCATCAAAGGAACACCACCATTACCCTATGGATATCTAGGAATTTCTTGGAAAGCACGAGAAAGGTTTTGAACCATTTCCAGTAGGGAGACCACCTAACATAGTATTTGAGCATGTTGTTGAGATATAATAGGGGTCGAAGCCTGTCATCACCACTTCCTACATGCATCCCAAGAGATTCAATGACAAAATAGAAAACGCCATAAAGGAGTTGCTAGATATGTGACACATCCGACCTAGTTCTAGTTATTTTGCCTCGTTAGTTGTACTAGTGAAGAAGAAATATGGTATTATGAGGTTGTGCATAGACTACATGGAACTAAACAATAAGACCATCAAAAATAGATACCCAATACCCCATATTTATGAGTTTATTGACGTGTTGCATGGGTCAATGTACTTCTCAAAGGTTGATATGCGATCAAGATACAACCAAATCTGGGTCAGTGAGGAAGATATCCATAAAAATAAATTTAGGTGTCAGTATGGGAACTATGAGTTATTTTTCATTCCCTTTGGGTTGAATAATGAACTCTCTATTGTTCAGTCATGCATGAACCATATATTCAAAAAATGTTTGAGGAAATGTTTACTGGTGTTCTTTGATAATATTATTGTCTATAACAGGACATGGGAGGAACCCCTAAAGCATGTGGATGATATTCTCACCATTATAGAAGAAAAATTGAATTTTTCCAAGGAGGAAACATGTGAGTTAGGTTTGACAGAGATCCTCTAACTAAGGCATGTGATCAGTTTTGAAGAAGTAAAGGTACATCAGGAGAATATCTAGACCCTCTTAGTTTGGCCCACCCCAAGGAAACTCATATATCTATGAGGATTCTTTGTATATGTAGTTATTACATGCTCTTTGTGAAAATATTTTCACAATTAGTGGCACCATTAACAAACCTCATGAAGAAGGGGGAATTTTGATGGTCATAGGATGCAGAGGTGGAATTAGGAAAAATGAAGAGGGTCATTAGTACTTTTCTAGTATTCACACTTCCATATTTTATGTAGCCTTATGTCCTGGAGTGTGATGCATCTAGTGAATGGATAGGGGAAGTATTTATGCAGAACAAACATCTAATATATTTAGAGAGAAGGAATCTAAGGGATCCTGAGAGGCCGCACCCAATCTATACTAAGGAAATGTTATACATCATGCATGCATTGGAAAATTCATGCAGTACTTGGTAGGAGGATGCTTTGTGGTCCGTACTCACCACAACAACTTGAGATATTTATTGGAGCAATGGGACCTAGATGGGAGACAAAAAATAATGGGTGATAAAGGTACAGGAATATGATTTCGACATTGAATATGTTAATGGGAAGAAGGATGTATTTGTTGATGCCTTATCCAAGAGACCTACAATATTCTCTATCTCAACAAATTGGAAGTCCATTCTCTTAGTAGAATACTCCAAGAGTACCTATTGGGCTCGTGATTTTTTTGTTTAATGATCTTGATTGAATCCTTTTTTATCGATATTATATATGTATTAATAACCATTTTGAATAAGTTTTGAAGGATTTCATAGAAAATCATCATAGCTTATGCCAGGTACATGTAATTTATGTTTCGTGAATATTTTGAGTTTACTTAAGCTTGATTTAATGATTACAAGAAGCTAATGAGCAATCTGTGTGTCTCAGGGAAATATCGCATGGTGTTTTTCCATCTAGCAGCTCATCCGATACTCCATACGACACTACATCTGGTACTTCATCTGGCACTGCGTCTGACACTGCATCCAACACTAAAAACATGGTCGAGTTGGCGGTTTCTATATCGACGGCCTGTGCTGGGTGAATCAGAGACATGAGTTTTGTTCACCCTCATGGCCTCTAGCTATTGAGATCTTGACATCTTGGATTAAGCTATTATGTTGAGTGTTGAGTGGCTTGTTTGGTTTCTAGAAGCCACAAACAATTATAGCATATTTAATGGAATTTGTTGTTTTTAGAGAAGGTCGACCCTTCCTCTCAAGTTGTAACTGTTATAAATACCACAGTAGTGGTAAGACAAGGATAGTGAATAATTGTGAAGGATTGCTAGAATTGTTTTGTTGTGTAATTTGAGACATTTCCATAAATTTGTGCAAGACTGCGTTTTTAATTTAAATGCCAGAATCGTGTTGATTTAGCTCGGGATTTGTTGTTGAAGAGTAGCCATGACCTTATGGGGGGCCCACTAGTGGTCTGGGTGAATAGTTAGATAGTTAGCTTGTGTATTTGAGTTGTGCAATTGTCATTTCTTTCATTTTCCGTTACATGTTCTTTTATCATTTCACATGTTCTGTGTTTGTTGTTCATAATTTAATTGTTTCAATTTCCTTTTTGCAGGTTGCCTATAAAGGATAGTTGTTAATATGATGTGTCTATTTAATTATTACTAAATAGCTTGCAAGCCTAGCTACTAACCTTGTTGTGTGCTTAAATGCTAGTTTGAATTTTTGCAGGTTGAAATAGAATAGTTAAAACATAGTATTGAGTTAATACAGAGTACATAGTTTCTTTGGAAAGGTTTCGATGGATGAATAGTTGCTAGCTTTGATTTTAATTCTCGGTTTGTTTATCTAGTTTGCTTATCAATTTCGTTGTATTATGTTGAGGTAAAAGTAGAATTTAAATTATGATTTTATAAGCATTTTTAATTTGCAATTTGAATTGTCAATAATAGGATTAGCTTAGTTTATGTTACAAAATTTCCATTCTAGATATCGATTGCAATTTTAATTCAAAGTTTAATTTTGAGTTAACTTTTTAGTTATAAATATCTAATGGTGTGAATTTGCTTACATTAGCATAAGAGTGCATTTGAATTAAATAGAATAACGTTTTTTTATCGTTGATGATTAATGCATAAATTGAGAGATCACATGGATTTTCACGGTAGTTGATATTTCTTCTATGATGGCTAAGCTCTCGTTAGATTGCTTGATTCATACCTTTCATTTATCCATAGAAGTTAATATTTAAATTATTCCTCTTGAGATATCACTAATGGTTAGATGCCATCGTGATGTCATAAGACACCGAAGACATAATCATCATCATTATATTCAAATTTTCTTGTTATTGTATATTAAGAATAGTTTTTTATTAATATTTGAAATATGTCATGATGCTTTTAACTCAATAGGTTAAGATTTTCCTTTGTAGATTAGAAGTAATTATGAGTTTTATCTTAAGAATAGAGTTCACTTGTTTAATAGTTCATTAGTTACCTGTTGAGTAGTTTTGATTAGTTTACTTGCTGCATAATTTTAAATAGGGTAGTTGCTTGCTTGTTTACTTGTGTACTTGTTTCTCTTGCTCATTAATTTGAATAGATTGATTAGATTAGTGTGTTGTTGCTATTGTTCATTAAGTTGAATAGATTAAATAGATGGATTGATTTTTCTCATTATATTGATTAAGTTAACTTGTTCAAAGTAGGTTTTTCATTTGCTTCCTTAGGACAATCCATCGATCCATTGTTTAAAAGTTACTTAGGGTAAATAGTTTAAGTTCCTTGATAGGGTTTTCTCATTGATAGTCTTTGGTTAAGTAGATTATCCCTAAGATAGACCATATCCTTAGTTAGACTATACTACCTCTATCTTTTCTACCTTGGAATATACATTGCTACAACTCTGAGTTCACTTGGATTGACAATTTAATTGAGGGATTTAGTGAAAATAGAACACCCATCATTTTTGGCATCATTGCTAGGGAGTTGTCTCAAGGTAGGAAATAGATCATTTATAAACCTTAGCATTATATTGGTGGTGAGGGAAATTTAAGATGAGAGGTAAGAACCTATGCATCTATTATAGCAGGTTCCCCCAAACCTAATGGTAGAGTTTCTTTTTGTTTTATTTCATGAATAGACCAAGGGACCTAAAGGGAATATACATTAAAAGAAAATCAGACCTTTCAACCAAGGTTCCTTTTGATATTTTCAGGGGAAGGAACATTCCACTCATAAACTATGCAGATCGATACTAAAAAACAGGAACTAGCTCAATCCAAAGAGATAAAGCAGTATCTAAAGAGACTAAGACAGGGAGCACTATAGAACAGAAAAATGAAGCATCAGTAATAGTGGGATAGGAGGAAAGACCACTCGAGCCTTCCGCAGAACCAAACGATACAACCTTTGGTTTCTTACCACCATCAGGAGATCCTAATTTTGAAGACATCGTAGACCTTGAATAGTTGAATACTTCTTTTCGTAGTTCAACCAATATAATTGTCTCTCAAATTGATACAAAAACTTTGGCATTGATAACCTCAATCGGCTAGAGTAGAGTCCCAAACATCCAAGCAGTTGGAAGACCTTCCCACCAGAGGGATACCTTTCCTAGACAAAACCCTTGGGATAACTTGTTCTCTTTAATGATAAAACCACCTAAGTACTCTCTTTTTGGAAACCAAACTAGTATGAATGATGAGAAGGATCACAACAATGTAATACACGAGGAGGGAGAAGAAGATGGAAACCAAACCGAAACTACCTTCAGGTTTCCAATTTTGGACACCACATTGAATGTCAATATGAAAAATCTTCCCCTCTTAGCACTTCCCACATTTTATGGTAAAAGAAGTGAAGACCCAAATACCTTCCTATTTTAGTTTGAAATCTTGTGTAGGATCTACAATTACTTACAATATGCCCATAAAATAAAACTCTTTCCTGCCACCCTCAAGGATTCTGCACTAAGATGGTTCATGGGGCTGGGAGAGTCAAGTAGTAGGTCTTCGGAAACCATGAAAGATATATTTCTTAAGAAGTACCAAGACTGATGCAAGAGAAAGGAGTCTCATAATGATATTTTCAAAGTCCAATAGTTAGAAGACGAGAATCTCAAGGATTATATGGAACAGTTTTCTTATATCTCCTAGAAATCAAAATACCATGACCTTCCAGATGATGTAGTTAGGGATATTTTACTTAAGATAATTTCATATGAATTCATAGATATACTTAACCTGATGGAATCACATGACATATTCCATAAACCATTTGCCAAAATCTGTGAAATGTGTAAAAATTACTTGAGGAGCAGAGCTAAAACAAGGAAGAATGTCTGGAATCCTTACAATAGAAATTTAAAACTAGTTAGTTCAGGTGGTATCAGAAGAGTAGAGATAGGGAACCTTTTAGAGAATTTCAAAATAGATATATTAAGCACAATAGGTTACCAGTTGGACACCCTAAATATTGAAAAGAATCAGGTGGAGGAAAATGAAACAATGAGCATATATTGCCCAAGATGCAAGAGGAAGCATTCCTCGAAGGAATGCCCATTGGATAACATTTCAGTTTGTGACTTCTGCACAGAGGACCACTCAATTGAAAATTTTCCATACTTTATTGGTTTGTTAGCCATCTATATGAGTGGGGATCCTAGGGAGTCCTCTTATGCCCCTAGGATGCCATGGTAGCCTAGGAACCAACCTACATACTCGGATCTAAAACCTCAAGTTCCACCCTATTATCAACAACCACAATAGTGGAACTCACCAATTTGGAAAATATGGTCTACACTGTACCAAAATATTTGGTTTCATGGATGGAGAGGAGGGAATAACAAAGGGAACTCTCAGTATCCACCTGTCCCTATGCCCAACCATCCTTATCCGTAGTTTCCACTGAACATTATGCAGCTTCTCCTAGGTTTTGTTCCACCACCTTTACCTCATATTCCACAACAACAACTGCAACAATATCAGAATGCAAGATCCCAAATACCAACATTATTATCAGCACAACCAGTGCCCAATACCAATAATAAGCCCACTCAACCTCTTCACAATGTTGAGATGCAGGCCTTCCTGACATATGTTATTTATCTTGTTCCATTGAAGGAGATTCAACTAAGGTCAGGAAAAGTTCTGGACAGGAAGATACCTTCAGTAGTCATACAAGAAGAAGAAGAAGAGGAAATCCCCAAACAACCCATGGATGAAACTAGGTGGGAAGATGTTATTATTCCTAAGGACCAAGAACCCAAGCTTCCCCAAAATTAACCTTCACAAATTACGAAGCCCCCTCCTTATCCATAAATATTAGTAATTGATAAACCTACCACCCAACCGAAATTTGACATCTTGAATGAATTGAATAATATTTGTGTCAAGATTCCCTTGCTACAATATATTAAGAATATTCCAATCTATAGTAAGGTAGTCAAAGAATTGTGTATTAAGAATCCAGGGGGAAAGAAAAAGGATCCTCCAATAGAACATTTGATAGGATAAATTTCTGAGTACATATCAAAGCAGCCTAAGGTAGAAAAATATGGGAACCCAAGAAAGCCCATAGTGACCATAACCATTAATTAGGTTTCCATTGGGAACACTCTCATAGACCTAGGGACATCCATCAATGTTATGACCATTACTACCTTGGATGAATTATAGTTAAAATCTCTTCTTAGCCTACCCCAATCATTTTGGAATTAGCATATAAGACTAGGGTTATACCTGGAGGAATTTTGGATGATATCATAGTTACTTTAGCCTCATGGGAGTACCCAGTAGACTTTATGGCCATCCACTCAAACGATCCTACTAAAGGCCATGTCGTTATTTTGGGAATACCTTGGTTATCCACAACCAATGCATTTATTGGCTGTAGAGAGGGAGAAATGACCATCTTGAATGGACTCTCTATCCATAAGCTCACCATATATACACTAGCCCAATCTATCATGGAGAATCTATGGTGTCTTGAATTTCCATGCAAGAATGAGGACTAGGAATAACCCGTGTTTCCAAGTGATCATTCCTGGGAACTTTAGGAGAACACAACAAAAAATGTGCTAAACCAGTTTATTTCTGTTATCACGTGTGTTGAGTTTCCACAATATTTTCCCCAATATGACTACATGTTTGGGGAATAATTTCTGGAACAACTGGACCCATCGATTTTCTCTTTGACATATTTTATCTTTGATATAGATGAGTCTTCCATATCTTATACCGTGCCATATGAGATTAGCCCAGGGAAATTTCTACATATAAATTCCGAGCTAAATGCAGACCAACAAAAGCAGTTAGTAAGTGTACTTAAAGAACAATCAGGGGCATTCACCCGGGAATACACTGACATGAAGGGTATACACCCTAACACATGCATTCATCACATATATACCTAGAGGGATGTAACACCTGTTAGGAAACCCCAGAGAAGGATGAACCCAACACTCAAGGATATAGTAAAAGAGGATATCCAAAAGTTATTAAATGTTGGATTTATTTATCCCATATCCAACAGTAAATGGGTATCCCTTCTTGTATTGGTTCCAAATAAAGTGACCAGGAAATGGAGGATTTGTGTTGATTTCTAGGAGCTTAACAAAGCCACTCTGAAGGATTATTTTCCCGTTCCTTTCATTGACCAAGTCTTGGATACCCTGTCTCGAAAGAAATATTTCACCTTTTTAGATGGATATAACAGGTACAATCAAATTCTCATAGAACCCGATGAATAGGAAAAGACCACCTTTACTTGTCCTTGGGGCATCTATGCCTATAGGGTCTTACCATTTAGATTGTGTAATTCTCCTGCCACATTTCAATGAGTAGTACTAGGAATATTTTCTGATCTTATTCATGATTGTGTAGAGGTATACATGGATGACTACATAGTATATGGCAATACTTACCAGGAAACCTTAGATAATTTAGAAAAACTCCTTATCAGATGCCAAGAAATGAACCTATCTTTAAGTCATGAAAAATGTAAAAAGTTGTTCACTTAAGGAGTGGTTCCAGGACATCACGTTTCATCTGAAGGGATTAAAGTTGACCCTGCAAATATTTAGGTCATCGTCAAACTTCCACCCCCAAAATGCAGAAAGAGGTGAGAAGCATTCTTGGACACATCAAATACTATCGGTGTTTTATTGAAAAGTTTACAAATATTGATGCACCCATGTTTGGATTGTTAATAAAAAATGTTGATTTTCTTTGGACTGAGAAGTGTCAAACTACCTTTGAAACCCTGAAAGCTAAGATGTCTCTGGCACCAGTTCTTAGGGGGGGAAATTGGGCTCTTCCATTTCACATATCCACTGATACCTCCGACGCGTCAATAAGAGGAGTATTAGGGAAGAAATATGACCAACAGTCTTATGCCATTTATTTTGTGAGCAATAACTTGTCCCCTACTGAGTTAAACTACATAGTTGTCGAGAAGGAATTCTTGGCAGTAGTTCATGCTATCAATACATTTCACAACTACATCACAGGTTACAAAGTATTTCTACATACAGATCATTTTTTCATTATATTTCTCATGAATAAACCCATAACTAATGGCTGAGTTACTAGGTGGCTACTGCGATTGCAAGAGTTTAATATTATCATTCTTGACCAACCTGGAAAGGATAATTTGGTAGCTAATTTTCTCTCAAGAATAAAAAATGAGGATGATGATATTCCCGTAGATGATAGTTTCCCAAACGAGCACCTTTTTTCCATTTTTGTAAATGCCCCATGGTTTGTAGAAATGGAAAACTATTTGGATACTAGGAATTTACTGTCTCATTTGTCATGTCATGAAAAACGTAGAATTATTATGCAAAGTGCCAATTACTATTGGGTTTGCCATGACCTTTTCTGTACAGGTCCTAATTTGATTATTCGTAGATGTGTCCGAGAAGAAGAGATACTAGAAATACTATGAAGTTGTCATGATGGACCACGTGGTGGACATTTTTCTGACCAACGCACAACATATAAGGTGTTACATTCACGTTACTATTGGCCTAGCATTTTTGAGGATGCTTCCAAGTATGTGAGAAGTTGTGATAGTTTTCAAATGATAGGAAGACCCATTTCAATTAACGAAATTCCCTTGTGGGCCCAATTTATGATAAAACCTTTCAAAAAATGGGCCCTTGAATTTGTAGGACCAATTTCACCCATGTCTCGTAAGAAAAACTATATTTTGGTTTGTACAGATTATGTCACCAAGTGGGTAGAGGCAAAATTCCTATTTAGGGATACAAAAAAATCCGTTGTCAAATTTATTTATGAAGACATATTTACCCACTTCAATGTTCCTCATGAAATTGTTACAGACCAAGGCACTCAATTCACTTCCAAGCTGTTGAGAGAACTAACGAAGAAATATAGGATTAGACACTATAAATCTTCTCCATACCACCCATAAGGTAATGGTCAGGTAGAGTCTACAAACAAGGTTCTGGAAGCTACTTAACCAATACTGTTCAATTACATCATCGAGATTGGGCTAATAGGCTTTGAGAAGATTTGTGGACATATCATACCACCTAGAGAAACACCACTGGGCATACCCCTTGTGAGCTAGTATATGGGAAACAAATTCTACTACCTATAGAATTCCAAGTAAGGACCTTCTGTATTGCCGCAAAATTGGGATTAAACTTAGATGAAGCTCCAAAACAACGACCCCTACAATTAAATGAGTTGGATGAGATTAAAAAATATGTTATCCAATGAACAATATTAGTCCAAAACCAGAGAAGCAAGTGGCATGACAAGTTTATTAAGAAGAAACACTTGTAACCTGGTGATTGGGATTTGTTGTTTGACTCCCGATTTAAAACCTTCAAAGGAAAACTTACCACTCGGTGGTTGGGTCCTTACGAGTTAGTCACCATGTATGACAATGGGGTTGTGAAAATCAAAACAATTGATGATGGACAAGTCTCCTTTTTAGTAAATGGACACCGAATCAAACATTATCATACGCCCATTTCCAAAAAAGATTTTCTACAAGTCATGTCAACTGACAAGGCATTGGCCTTAGTAGATGGCAAATTCCCCCTTGTTCTTGAATGATTTTTTGAATGTTTGGATTGTACATATGTAAATAATTTTGAATTTTGTTGATAGACAATTCTAGAGATTTCTATAGGTATTTATTTCACCAGGAGTAGATAGTTTCAAGGAAATATAAAGCAAGGATTTTTCTTCAAAATATTGCTATACTTGAACCTTGTTKTCTATTAAGAATCAAATGAATAATGACTTGTTGTAATTAGCCATATTTTCGCAAATATTTTCATCTTATTTTTCTCAAGGCATGTTAAATAGCAGCTGATCTTAGACCTTCACCACTATATAAGGAAGTGATAACGTAACAATCAAGCTTAGAGGTCACTCGTACATTTTCCCAAAGAACCCTGAGTAAGTGAGTAAAGTATCTTTATTAAAGAGTAACAAGGAGGTATGATTAGTGGTTAGCCATGGAAACATCACAATAACTTAAAAAAAAACAAAAAAAAACAAAAAAAAACAAGAAGAAAGTGAGTTCAGCCTAAAGATACCTTTTTGTTCTTTCCCAATGGTACCATCCACTACATGCTAAAAATGATTGATTATATCATATCTTTATATAGGCTACATCCACTTAAGTACCCATTACATCAAGACAATCACTAAGGAATATATAATGGAAAGTCATCCTCTAACATAAATACCATCCCAATTGAAAAAAAAAAAAAAAGTTGTTTTCAGAGATGTCCCACCATCTTCTTTCATAAAGCAATATTACACTATAATATTAAAATAAGGAGGGCCAGTCTCTGAGGGTGTAAGAGACTAACCCACCGAGATACTGGACAGGGTTGTTGGCAGTGGGTATGGGTCTGTGTTATGACTCGGTAAACCTACTGGAGTACTGAACATGCCTTTTGGCAGTGGGGCATTCTTCCTAGCAAGGATGATAATATGACAAAAAAATAAATAAGAAATTTAAACTTGTCCTGATGCACGACATTACTTGTAGACAAAGCTGACACAAAGTATGTATGGTTAAGATAAGGTTAATGAACTCCATAAATTTTCTATTAGGAAATAACTTTGAGACTATCTCGAAACTCTCTTTCCTACCTCTTCTTAACTATATATAGGATGTTCTATCCTATAGGTGGGGCCATATTCTAACTGTCTCGTGAAATTTATCTCTACACTTAACAAGATATAAATCTTCATCTATTGGGAGAATTGACTTGTTTCCTATATTTTGTATTGTTAGGTGTTACAATACTTAGGTGTCAGGGAGGGGTTTCATGAGTTGGAAAATGATAACACTCCCTAGAAGAAGTAGAATATTTGTAAAACAAATTGTGTATTGTTTTCATGATACATGCTATTATATCAACAATTATTTTATTTTTGAAATGCTAATTCCCTATGTGTTATAAACTATTGTACATTTCTTTGACATACCACTTAACTGGTTTTTCTTTACATACTATTCATTACAGAGTTGTGATTACATGCCTTATAATATGTGATATAGAGGAATGGATTGTGTGAGCACGATGGAAAAACAAATAATAATGGAACACTCTTATCCTGCCTCTACTCCTATTCACTGTGACTGTCAAAATCATTTTAAGACTGAATGCTATGGATAAAACATCCATTATAGGATGAAAAAATTTCATTTTGCATAGGCCTACCATATGGAGTGCCACATGGAGTGTCGTATGAGGTGCCATTTAAAATACCATATGAGGTGCTGGATGACACACCATCTGAAGGATCAGACGAGATGTATACACACAGTAAATGCCAACAATTTCAGGTAACCAAGAATCATTTGAATTTATTTGAGTTAGTTAATGGAAATTGAGATTAAATGATACAATTCTTAAACATTTTTATAATCAAATTTCCAAGTCAAAGACTTGGACATTGATTCCTTCATTATTATGTTTTCCTCCAAAAAGATGCTCTTTGCATTCGAAATTGGTGCACTCATGCTCACACATGGAAAATCATGTGTGATGAATTCATCAATGAATTCAACTATTTCCACCTTCGTCACATTAAAAAATGGAGGGATCGCTTAAATTGTTATCCCATTTATGCAATGTGTTCACCCTCTACTCAATTTGATTTTCCCTCTGCTTAATTGCGCTCATCCTCAACCTGATTGCGCCCGTCCTCTATCAAATTCCACCCTCTATCCATTTCTCCACACTCCCACCATGCCCAAATGGTATGAGTCTTCCTCTTATGATTACCTCTTTGCTATCCCTAAGTTTACACAGTGTAGATAAGTGTTCCTTCATGCAGGGTGGGGACCGTTCTTGGCTCATTTGCAGGGCTATGATGATGGTGTTTCTATGCAATTTGACCTCAAATTTGATGGAAGGATGCCATGCGTGGCATATATAACTTTTGTGGTCTCTGAGGAATCAATTGTCTTAGCCAAAAAACTTCCAAGAGTTGGGGATTGATGGTTTAAACATCACCGGTTTCCGCGAGCGAGCTACAACAGAGTCTTCAAACCCGAGTTTCAGAATATCTATGGAGCTAAGGGATACTCCAAGGACTAGATTGAAGAGGATCTAATTAACCCTCTCATAGTCATCACCAGAATGATCACTTGTGAAGGTAGATATTTCATTTTTAAAGCCTGCCACTTTCGATTATTAGCTCATTTTAAATTCAATAAGCCATTGAATTTTCCCGTTTACTTCTTAAAAGGTTTTGAGAAAATGTCTTCCGAAGTATGGAAGAATGTAACCAATACCCATAACAACCTATCCCACCATGGCCTCATCAAGCTGCTTCTTATAGTCAAGTTGGAAAAACAGGGGAAAACACGGGATGAGTTCATTTACCAATTTTCAAACCCTCATCTTACAATAAATACTAGAAAGAAAACACTTGATCTAGGGACTGTTATTCCATCCAAACCCCATTATTTGATGTCTCCAAACCCTCCTACTCAAGCTACCCCTTTACCATGACAAAAGACTAAGAAACTTGTTGATACCCCTACAGCCTCATCGAGAAAGAAGACTAAGAAGCCTATTGATAACTCCCCAATGCCTTCAACGTCTATTGATCCTGCACCCAAAAATTTACAAGAGGTAATTCAAAAAGATTTCCCTGCAGTCCCCACAAATAGTAGAGGAGATAATCAATTCAATAGAGGGTATTTTCAAAAGAGTTCCTGAAATATAAGAGGAAAACCTTATGAATAACACCTGATCACTTCGGACCCTATCCAAGTATCCTCCGATATCAAAAGCCCTCATAAAAGACTTAGGGAAGTGTCTGTAGAATATTGGAGCCTCATAGAGAGAAAAAATATGAACCTATTTCTCCTCATAAACCCCCTCTTACTCCTACCTCTCGGATGCCTATAACAGATCCCAAAACTGATAGATATTCTACACAGTTCAAGGGATCCAAGCCCTCCTCTAAGACATTTGATCATACTCCAGCCACTAAAAAGTTACAACAGGAAAATGTTCAGCTGTTGCAACAATTGGAAGAGAGGAAGACTTTGTATAAGCATATTCACCATGACAATGCAATAATACAAGCAAAGGTGAATTCCCTCCAACAATTGGTTGATCAAATGACCAATACCAATCTCAATCTAAGGGCCTATTGAAACATCATAAGAGGCAGAAGACAAAATCTTCAGGACAAGAAAGAGAATCTTCCAAAGATAATCGTTCTCAGCAAGTCTAGTCATATGGGGAAATTCATTTTTATTTGTAATGGGACCTGCAAAATCTTAGGTGTGGGGGTAATTTTGGGCTCGTGATTTGGTTGTTTAATGATGTTGATTGAATCCTTTTTGACCGATATTATATATGTCTTAATAACCATTTTGAATAATGTTTGAAGGATTTCATAACAAATCATCATAGCTTATGCCAAGTACATGTAATTGATGTTTTTTGATGATTATGAGTTTATTTAATCTTGATTTAATGATTAGAAAAAGCTAATGCATGATCTAGGTGTCACATGGAAACATCGCATGGCATTTTTCCATCTAGCAGCTCATCTGGTACTCCATCCGACACTGCTTCTGGTACTTCATCCAGCACTGCGTCTGACACTGCATCCAACACTAAAAACGTGGGAAAGTTGGAGATTGTTATATCGGTGGCCTGTGCTGGGAGAATTTGCGACATGGGTTTTGTTCACCCTCGTGGACTCCAGCTACTGATCTCTTGACATCTTGGATTAAGATGTTATGGTGAGCATTGAGTGGCTCGTTTGGTTTCTAGAAGACACAGAGAGTTATAGTGTATTTAATGGAATTTGTTGTTTTTACAAGTGGTCGACCCTTCCAGTGGTTGACCTCTCGAATTGTAACTTTTATAAATACCACAATAGTGGTTAGACAAGGATAGTGAAGAATTGTGAAGGATTGCTAGAATTGTTTTGTTGTGTAATTTGAGACATTTCCATAAATTTAAGCAAGACTGCGTCTTTAGTTTAAATGATAGAATTGTGTTGATTTAGCTCATGATTCACTCTTGAGGAGTGGCCACGACCTCCTGGGGGGGAGACCAGTGGTCTGGGTGAATAGTTAGATAGTTATCTTGTGTATTCGAGTTGTGCAACTGCCATTTCTTTCATTTTTCGTTACATGTGTTTTTATCATTTCACATGCTGTGTGTTTGTTATTCATAATTTAATTGTTTCAATTTCCTTTTTTCAGGTTGCTTGTAAAGGAAAATTGTTAATATGTTGTGTCTTTTTAATTATTAGTAAATAGCTTGCAAGCCTAGCTACTAACCTTGTTGTGTGCTTAAATTCTAGTTTGAATTTCTGCAGGCTGAAATAGAATAGTTAAAACAAAGTGTTATCACTGAAATTTCGTCTGAAAATGGTTACAGGAATCCAACATCTCCAAACACATATTAGTTCATTCATGGCCCAAAAAATGCATTTCCAAAGGGAACAAACTATACAACTGGTTATAAAATCAACATGTGCTTAGAATACAAAGGAAGTGCATGCACATGCGCCAGTTGAAAATGTCGGAAAAGAGCATATGCGCTTGATGCGCAACTGTGTACACAAAAATACATGCACAACTAAGAACGATGCATTTATGATTCTGGTCGGCCTCGTACCCACTTATGGTTAAGCTCCCAAGTCAATTTGACCCTCAAATCTGAACTGAATCTGAGTGGGGAGCTGGTCAAAGACCTAAGGGTGCTCTAAAGGCCCCCTTGTTCACACTAAAGACTGGTTGGATAATGCCTCAAAGATTTTCTATAAAAAGAGGCCATGGGTGCACTACATTTTCAAGAACCTATTTGTATTGTTATGCTGCCTCTATTCTCCTACACGGAACATCTTTCCTTCTTGGAGCATACTAGCATCATTTCATTGAGCCATTCTCCTCACCACTTGAGGGAATGAGCTTTTGATTTCTTCACCATTTCCTTTTTAGTTTTCTATTTGTAAGAAGAGCTCTCACATAGGGGATTTAGGAGCCCTCCCTTGGAGGAAGAGGGGACCCATACATCTCCCTTTCTCTTCAATGTTTTCCCACTAATACAATCTATCCATTGGTGGCATAAATATTGGTCAATTGTTTGGTTGATTTTGGTTCTAATTTCCTTATGCACTTTAGTTTTGTTTCTTTAGTTTTATTATCGTATTTGTTTATTTATTTCTTGTGCTTGATGTGTCTAACTCTTGCACTAGTTTCTGTCCTTCTCAGCTGACCCAACTGGACTTGTAAGTGTCCCTCTTTTTCTCATCCAAGTGGCAAAAAGGATACAACAGATTGGCGACCATACTGGGGAAGGTATGAATTCCCTCCCTATTTGGGTTGTTTGAGCACTTCTTTCTGAATTATTTACCTTGCAGGGATCATAATTAGCCCAAGCCTACTTGCAAAAAGACAAATTCAGAGCTGGAATAAGAGAATTTCATTCAAAATTTTCTTCCCGACTGCGTATCAGAATGTGCGTGGAATTTTTCAGCCCACAAGCGCATCTTCTGAGCACGTGCGCCAAAAACACCGTGTTTCTCAGCGCATTCTACGCACATGTGCCAATAGGTCATTATTTCTTTCTGCATTGGCATCACATGCACATTTGTCTAGAAATCCAACATTGTAAGAGTTTTTTTTATGTTTGGAAGGACCCTAACCTTCTAAATATTGATCCTATGCAATTTGTAATATGCACCACACTTAGATTCCCTCTCCACATGAAGGGTTAGTCAAAACATAGGCACTTAGGGGGTTAAAAATGATATTTTTTCCTCTTTTTTCTTTGAGTTTCCACATGGATGGCTTGTTTTGATTGTAAAAGATAAGTTGGAATCATTCACTACCACAATTATAAATACTTGCATTGGGACCAGAAATCAAACTTCAATCATTGAGTATTCTCTTCTCTTGCACCATAGAGTGATCTTGAGAATCAGAAAAATGATTGAGGGAAGATTTCATCTCCCTTAAAGAAAAAATATTTAGGAGAGGACAAAGCCCCACTAGGGTCTCCTCTTAGTTTCTTTTAAAAAAATCTTAAATTTGTAAGGGCCCAAACATGCCCACATGTTGCAAAGATAGGATAGTGTGAAGCTACTTTCTTAGTTTACATCACTAGGGGAGTTTAAAGATAATTGTAATGGGCCCATACATGCCCACATGCTTTCAATATAGGATAGTCTTTTGAATCTTTATTAGATTAAATCACATTAGGGAGTTTAAAGGATTGGTAAGGACCCACATGTCCACATGCTAGTTCTTTAGGGACTTTAAAATTCTACAAGGCTGTACCAATGGCATCTAGTAAGATAGGTAATCAAGACTTGTAAGGGACCACAGGAAGTCCACATGCTGCAAGGCGACACCTAACTTATTAAAAATTTGGAATATTTTATCACTTGCTCACACAAAAATTCACTACTCACTCCCATAGTTTCATCTCAAATTGTGGAGGTTGAAGTAATTTTCCTCCAAAGGGATTCCGAAACACCCCACTTTTTCTTGAAGAAATTATTCAATCCCACTTAATTCAAACGATATTGGTTCACACCCCCAATCTCTCAAACAACCGCTGCTTAAATTTTTCTAAAAACTCACTAAGTTTTCCTCCACAAGAGGTGACAAAATAATTTTTTTAGTCTAGGTAAGATCTCAGGGATAGGCATCCAAATAAATCCACGTTATCTATTTCTCACATATTCAAACATCAGATGTTGACAAATAGGGAACTTTACAATCCTCCAAGTCAAGTGTTCCTAACACCATAAGGCAGGGAGATACCCGTGAAGGGTCGAAGGCCGAGGTCTAGTTGTTCTATGCGTACCCCTTGAGGCACCCACCTCTTGGACAGGATCCAACCCCTGTCCCATTTCTGAGGATGAAAATCTAAATGACGCACTTTGACCAAGGTACCTAGTGACCACATTTTAGGACATCTACCAAGGTGGAAATTGTGGGATGTAATTGCACCTTGATTAGATTTTGTATGGATATTGGAAAATATCGATAACTCTTTCGGGATATGCACCCTCTACCCCTCATTATAACTGATTGTTTCATCCTTCACTAGTTCCTCTTCCAGTGGCTTCAGATCCCACTGTTGAGTGTTATTCAAAGGTTCAATGATATTTGAGAGGAAGGATGTTACGTCTTTTTAGGACATGAGCATTTGTTGTCTTTGTTCTACCACGCAGAAAAAATCCACCTACCCACATGTATGCTTATTTTCAGTTGATTTATGTATGACGCTCTTGTGATTACATACAATTGTGATATATATTGTGAATGTCTTGTTATCATCATAACAATTTCCATATCAGGATCCAAGTTTCAGGGATTTAGCGAAAAGACACATCGCTATGGAAGTGCGATAGTTTGGAGGATAAGGTCTTATATGGCGGCATGTGGACAAATATAGCGAAGGCACGAAAGGTAGGATTCTATGTATTCTTGATCTGAAAGTGGCCTAGATCAATAGCTAAGAGACATCAAGGAATGAAGGAGTGCAAAAGATAATTACTCGAAGGCGGTCCGGGAAAAACTACTATGGTTTTATTTGTGGACATGTGGCACCTCTAGAGGTACATCGAGGTTAAAAGCGGTCTACCTAAAACCATTTTCTCCAATCCCTAGTCTCGATAGGTTCATATAAAAGGAGGATACCTGGAATTATTTTATGATACTTTTAATGCATTCAAACATTCAAAATTTGGTGCAAACCATCCATTCGAAACCCAAGCTCAAAGTTGTATCAGATTCGTCTTTTATTCACCGCTCAACAGGTGTTTTTCACAATGGCCGCTAATCCTGTTATTTTATCCGTGAATGAAAAAGACATCACTTCTATAGAAGAAGCCCTAATTGACAGGGACTCCAATGTTTTTGACATAGAGATAACATTCTCACCAGTTTCTGTATCCAGATCAAATTTGTTAGAAAATTTTGGGAAATAGGTCCCTTTTCTAGGAATGGCTCACGCCTCCATTACCCCTTATGTCATAGAAGTAGTCTTCCCATTCCCTAAATTCATAAGCTGGTGTGTCTAGCAATATTAACAGGAAGAAAGAGTTATTTTGAATAAATTAGACTTAGAGGTTTTATGTGAAATAGACACCCTGTCACTTCGACATACCCTCAGTGTGTCAGAGTCTTTCTCCATAGCATCAGAGCCTTTCGATGAAGAGAAGATGATCATAGTTTATAGAGAATGCCCTTCAGAAGTAAAATCATAATTTATGCAAACCATTGTCAAACCTGAACACCACTCAGAAAGTCTGTCGTTATCTATCAATGTGAGTGTTATGATGATTGAGGTCCAGTGGGTTTGTTCCCTGCTTAGCCAAATTTTAGGGTTAGATAACGACAAGTTCGTAGTAGAAGTCATGTTAGGTTTCCTGTTAACCTTTTTTTTGTCGGAGTCTCGTCAGTCGGTCTATATTAGTTTTGATAGATTCATTGATGATAATATGCATTGATAGTTAGTCAATTTGACCTCATTGAGACACTTTAGATACTACATGCACCTGCTAAGGATGTTCCTAAAATCAAACAAGACCGAATTTCTTGAAACTACCTTCATCTCAACTGAATGTAAAAGGATCATCATGCTTATTTTCATTAATAAGATCATGTCCAGGGTGTACAATCTTATCTTCATCTCAGACTTGCCAAGGGTTCTAGAAGAAACGAAATTTTTTTTACAACCAAATCCAGAGAGAAGAGTAGGAGATTGGATGTTGTTCATACAATCTACTATGATATGGGTGTATGGCTATCAAGAAGGACCTTATCTTTTTCCAGTCTTTTTGACCCCCAGTATATTTTCTTTAGAGTTCATCAGACAAAGGATCATTTCAGAGACAGAGCACTTTCTGAAAGCACACAAGGCATCCAACTTAAAATTTCCTTTCATGGTAGAACCCTTTGTGGTAAAAAACAAATTCTACCTACCTCAAATCCAAGAGAAATTCAATGATTTTAGGATTAGACAATTACAAGGAAGGAAATATGACCCACATCAGATCATATCAAAGAGAGGGATGATGAGCAAATTAGGCCCCTATGAGCACAAGCATGATGAAGGATTTGATAAACTAGATAATATGGAAACATGTACAGATATGGAGGTCACTTTGAAGCATGATCAGATAGATCCAATAAAGTCTACCCCTCAACAGATCTAGACATAGAATGCTTCTCCAAGATTGATTGTCAAAGCCCCAAAGATGAGTTTTTATAATACGAGGAACAGTTCTGAGGCCCTAGGTGCTAGTAGTCAGCAAGATATTCTGAAGAAAATGAAAATTACACCACCCTCTCTAGTGGTTGACCCGAAAGAAGAAGAACCTAAAGAGAAAGCAAACATGGAGATGGTGGAAGGTGCATCCAAAAATGAAGAAGCTAGAAAAGGAAGCATTCCACAAAGAGAAAGAAGCACAAGGGTTTTTAGCAACAAGAAACACATATTTAGCAAGACACCTGGGGCAGTATCTCAATCCAAAGAAGACTTGATGAACCAATATGTTTTAAAAGGAAGTATGGCCAACAGTGAGAGAAGAGACCTGTTTCTAAAACTAGAGAATCTCTCCCAGCACAAGACATCCTTGTTTTCAGTCAGATATGTAGAAAGAAAGATGTTTAATATAGCAATAGAAGATGATGATAAAGTGTCTAAAATCAAGATGCACTATGAGAATATTGCTACCCTAGAAAAAGAAAAGTTCCACAGGATTGATAGTGAGATGATATACTCAGAATACCTAAGATTAAGTATAAAAGTTTCAAGATTGACAACACATGCACTCAAACTAGATGGGCAATTGAAATAGGAGAAAGCATCCAAGAAATCCTAGCAGACACAGGCCAAAATATTGGAGTCTGAACGCCCTCATGGAGTAAAGGATTCCTTAAATAAAAAAGACAAGATAATCCAAAGTCTGAAGAAGAAGCTAAATATGTCCCCTACTAAAAATCCATAGGGAGCAGAGCTGGCTACTCTTGAGCAAGATAAAGAAACATTTAGACAAGAATCACTAAATTAGAGAGCTAAATTGTTGCAGCTAGAATAGGAAAAAGAGAATCGGTTACGAGGGCAAGTAGCAACATCAGATATGGATGTCATTGTACCTACTAATGAGGAATTTGGATCGAGCATTGATGGATTGGCCCAAGTCATGGCCCAAGTGAGTCTACAGATAGGGGAAATAAAAAACCTTAAGGAAACCTTGGAAAAGATGAAACAAGAGATGAAAATAAAATATGAAAAGATGGATCCACTCTAAAGGGAAAGTCAGGATTTGCAGGAGAGAGTAAGCAAGATGAGGACAAGGTTGAAAGGAAAAACACTACTACAAGGATCTAAACTTGTGATCTAGGATGCTATTGCTACAGAGTCTGCTAATTTCAGAGTTTATCTAAATTTTATAAATGACAAAGACAGTGTGGCTACCACGACCCGAAGCAAGTGTACTGTTGTTAATGAAACACTATCCAAGAAACCTTCAGAATGGGCCAAAAACGCTATTGATTTGTTGAATTCTGTATCCACTGCTGATCTTCAGACTATTGGGGTAAAATACAGAACTGTGTTGATCATCTAGGCCAGGAGAATCATTACCAAGCACAACATGCTCAAATTAGTTCAGAACAAAGCTATGAAAATGGAGCACAGTATACATGAGTTTAAAGGCACATTTGAACAATTGTTTGTCAAAGGATTCCCACCATTTTGGGATGGAAAAGGTTCATTATACAATCAATAAGACTAGAATTCTCTCCTCATTCAGTGTAGGATGGACCATTCCAAATTTGAAGCTATGGAGGAAAGTTTGAAAGGACCGAGTCTGGTAGAGTATTTGGCCGCAGACTTTAAAATTTTGAATCAATTTAAAATAATGAAGATTGGTCTGCCGATTATGTCCTATGCGACATGCATTGATCTAGAAATTTTAATTAAG